>JAIUJO010003204.1:87500-95000 GCA_023846275.1 Vanilla planifolia
ATGAAGAAGATGAATGAGAAGAAGAAGAGGAAGGTGAGGAGAAGAGGAGGAAGAAGAAATAGAAGATGAGGACGAAGAAGAAGAAGTGGAAGAAGAAGAGGGTGAAGAAGTAGAAGAGGAAGATAAAGATGAGGAAAAAGGGAAAGAAGAAGAGGAAAAGAAGCAGAGGAAGAAGAAGAAGAATAAGAAGAAGAAGGAGAAGAAGAGGTGAAGGAAGAAGAAGATAAAGTAAAAGTGGAAGAAAAAGATGAAGAAAATGAGGATGATGAGGAGAAGAGGGCGAAGAAGAAGACGAAGAAGATATGCAGGAAGAAAAAGAAGAAAAGGAAGAAGAAGAAGAAGAAAAAGAGATGGAACAAAAAATAGAAGAACAAATAGGTGAAGCAGAAGAAGAAGAGGAAGAAGAGGAAGAAGAAGAAGAAGAAGATGATGATGATGAAGAAGAAGAAGTCGAAAAAGAAGGAGAAGAAGAATAAGAAGAAGGGGAAGAAGAAAAAGAAGAAAAAGGAGAAGAAGAAGGCAAAGAAGAGGATGAAGAAGATGAAGAGGAAGAAAAAAAGGAAGAGAACAAGAAGAGGAAGAAGGGGATGAAGATGAAGAAGAAGAGGAAGATAGAAAAGAGGATGAAGAGGATGATTTGGAAGAAGTAGAAGTAGGAGAAGAAGAAGTAGAATTTGAAGAAGAAGATGAAGTAGAAGAAGCCAGAGGAGAAGAAGAAGAAGAAGTAGAAGAAGAAGAAGATGAAGGTAAAGAAGAACAAGAAGAAGAGGATGGTTAGTTATTAGAGATTCTTGATTAGGGAGTAGGAATTTAAGTATTAAAGATTATGGATTAGAGATTTTGGATTAAGGATTTAGGATTAGGTATAAGAGCTTAGGAATTTTGAATTAAGGATTAATGATTACAACTAGTGTTTAAGGTGTAGAGATTAGGGATTAGGGAGTAGATGTTAGAGATTAAGGATTAAGGATTAAGGGATTAACAATTAGGGATTAGGAATTATGGATTAAGGGGTGAGGGATTAAGAACAAGGGATTTTGGGTTAAAAATTAGGGATTAATGATTAGACATTAAAGATTAGGGATATTGGGATAAGGATTAAAGAGTAAGAATAAGGGATGAGAGATTAAGGGATTAGGCCTTAAAGATCAAGCATTGTAGATAAGGTAACAGGGACAAAGGATTAGAAATTACAGAGTAAGGATTGAAGACTAGAGATTAAGGATTAGAGAAGAAGAAGAAGTAGAAGTAGAAATAGAAGAAAAATAGTAGTAGTAGTAGTAGTAGTACAAGAAGAAGAAAAAGAAATAAAAGAAGATGAAGAAGAAGAAGAAGGAGAAGAAGAAGAAGAAGAAGAAGAAGAAGAAGAAGAAATAGAAGAAGAAAAGATTAAGGAGAAGATAAAGAAGACAGAGAAGAAGAGGAGGAGGAGGAAGAAGAAGAAGAAGAAGAACACGAAAAAGAAGAAGAAGAATAAGAAGAAAAAGATGTAGAAGAAGAAGGAAAAGAGAAGAAGAAGAAGAAGAAGTGGAAGAAGAAGAACAGTAAAGAAGAAGAAGAAGGGATGAAAAAGAAGAAGATGAAGAAGAAGAGAAGTGAAAGAAGGAGAAGAAGAAGATGTCAGAGGAGAACAAGAAGAAGAACAAGTAGAAGAGGCAGAAGAAGAAGAATGTGATGAAGTTGTAGATGTTGATGGAGAAGAAGAATTAGAAGAAGAAGAAAAATAAGAAGAGGAAGAAGAAAGAGAAAAAGGAGAACAATAAAAAGGAGAAGAACGAGAAGAAGAAGAAGAAGATGATGAAGAAGAAGAAGTAGAAGAAGTAGAAGAAGATGTAATAGAAGAAGAAGAAGAAGAAGAAGAATAAGAAGTAGAAGAAGATGAAAAAGATGAAGAAGTAGAAGAAGAAAAAGAAGAAGAAAAGGTAAAAGAAGGAGCATAAGTTGAAGAAGAAGAAGAGGACGAAGAAGTAGAGGAAGAAGAAGACGAAGAAGACGAAGAAGACGAAGTAAAAGTAGTAGAAGAAGAAGAAGAAGTAGAAAAACAAGAGGAATAAAAAGAAGAAGAATTAGAAGAAGAAGATGAAGAACAAAAAGAAGTTGAAGTTGAAGAGGAAGAAGATGAAGAAATTGTTGCAGAAGTTGAAGAAGAAGAAGAAGAAGAACCAAAAGAAGATGTGGATGAAGTAGAAGAAGAAGAAGATAAAGTAGAAGAAGAAAGAGAAGAAGAAGAAGAAGAAGAAGAAGAAGAAGTAATAGGAGGAGGAGAAGATGAAAAAGAAGAAGAATAAGAAGAAGAAGAAGATGAGGAAGAAGAAGAAGAATAAGAAGAGGAGGAAGAAAAAGAGAAGAAGATGAAGAATAAAATAAGAAGAAGATGAAGAAAAAGAAGTAGAAGAAGAAGGCAAAGAAGAAGTAGAAGAAGAAGAGGAGGAAGAATAGAAACAAGAAAAAGGTGAAGGAGATGGCAAAAAAGAAGAGACAGAAGAGGAAGAAGAAAAGGAAGAGAAGAAGAAGAAGAGGAACATGAAGAAGAGGATGAAGAAGAAGAAGAAGAGGTAGATGAAGAGGAGGATGAAGAGGAACAAGTGGAAGAAGAAGAAGTAGAAGAAGAAGAAGAATTTGAAGATGTTGAAGTAGAAGATGAAGAAGAAGAAGAAGATGAAGAAGAACAAAAAGGAGGGGGTGGATTATAGATTAAGCTTAGGCATTAGGGATTATTTATTAGAGATTAAGCATTAGGGTGTAGGGATTTAAGTAATAAAGATTAGGGATTAGAGATTAAGGATTAAGGATTAAGGATTAGGGATTTGGTATTAGGGATTAGGAATTATGAATTATGAATTAAGGATTAGTGATTACAATTAGGGTTTTAGGATAAGAGATTAGGGCTTAAGGAGTAGATATTAGGGATTAAGGATTAAAGATTCAAGGATTAGAGATTAGAGATTAAGAATTATGGATTAATGATCAAGGGATCAGGAATAAAGATTAAGGATATGGGATTCAGGTTTAAGAATTAGAGATTAGACATTAAAAACTAAAGATTAGAGATTTAGGATTAAGGATTAAAGAGTAGGAATGAAAGATTAGAGAATAAGGGATTATGTCTTAAAGATTAAGTATTATAGATCAGGAATTAGGGATTAAGTATTAGAGATTAGGGATTAAAGATTAAGGATTAAGGACTTGAAATTAGGGATTAGAGAAAAAGAAGAAGAAGAAGTAGAAGTAGTAGAAAAAGAAGTAGAAGTAGAAGTAGAAGTAGTAGTAGTAGTAGTAAAAGAAGAAGAAGAAGAAGATGATCATGATCATGATGATGATGATGAAGAAGTAGTAGAAGAAGAAGACGAAGAAGAAGAAGAAGAAGAAGACGAAGAAGAAGAAGAAGAAGAAGAAGAAGAACATGAAGAAGAAGAAGTAGAAGAAAAAGTAGAAGAAAAAAAAGATGGAAGAGAAGATGAAGAAGAAGGAGAAGAAGGCAAAGAAGAAGAAGAGGGGCAGGAAGATGAAGAAGAAGAAGAAGAAAAGAAGAAGTAGAAGAAGATGACAAAGAAGAAGATGAAAAAGAAGAACAAGAAGCAAAAGAAGAAGGAAAAGAGAAGAAGAAGAAGAATAAGAAGAAAGAGGAGAACAAGAAGTAGAAGAAGAAGAAGAAGAGTAAAGAAGAAGATGAAGAACAAGAAGAAAAGAAAAAGAAAAAAAGGAGAAAAAAAGAAGTGAAGAAGAAGAAGGAGAAGAAGAAGAAGAGAGAGAAGAACAAGAAGATGAAGAACAAGTAGAAGAGGTAGAAGAAGAAGAAGAAGAAGAAGATGATGATGAAGAAGAAGATGAAGAAGAACAAAGCAAGAAGAAGAGCAAGAGGAAAAAAAGAAGTAGAAGAACAAAAAAGAGGAGAAGAAGAAGAAGAAAATGACGATGAAGAAGAAGAAGAAGTAAAACAAGAAGTAGATGAAGAAGAACAAGAACAAAAAGGAGAAGAAGAAGAAGAAGAAGAAAAAGAAGAAAAAGAAGAAAAAGAAGAATAAGAAGTAAAAGAAGTAGAAGAAGATGAAGAAGTTGAAGAAGTAGAAGTAGTAGAAGAAAAAGAAGTTGAAGAAGAAGAAGAAGAAGAACAGAAAGAGGTAAAAGAAGGAGCATATGAAGAAGAAGAAGAAGTAGAGGAAGAACAAGAAGAAGATGAAGAAGTAGAAGTAGAAGAAGAAAAAGAAGTAGAAAAAGAAGACTAAGAAGAAGAAGATGAAGAAGAAGAAAAAGAAGAAGTTGAAGTTGAAACGAAAGAAGATGAAGAAGTAGTAATATTAGAAGAAGAAGAAGTAGAGGAAGAAGAAGAAGAAGAACTAAAAGAAGGTGTAGAAGAAGAAGTAGAAGAAGAAGAAGAAGAAGTAGAAGAAAATGAAGAAGAAGTAGAAGAAGAAGTGGGAGAAGAAGAAAAAGAAGAAGAAGTAAAAGGAGGAGAAGGAGAACAAGAAGAAGAAGAAGAAGTAAAAGAAGAAGGGGAAGAAGAAGAGGAAAAAGAAGAAGAAGAAGGAGAACAAGAAGAAGAGGAAGAAAAAAAGTAGAGGAAGAAGAATAACAATAAGAAGAAAAGGAAGAAGATGAAGAAGTAATAGAAGAAGAAGAAGAAGAAGAGGAGGAGGAGGAAGAAGAAGAAGAAGAAGGGGTAGAAGAAGAAGAGGAAGAAGAAGTAGTAGAAGGAGAAGAAGAAGATGAAAAAAAAGAAGAAGTCAAAGAAGAGGAAGAATAAGAAGAATTAGAGAGTGGAAGAAGCGGAAGAAGAACAGGAAGAACAAGAACAAGAAGGAGAAAAAGAACGTGAAGAAGAAGAAGAAGAGGAAGAAGAAGAGGAAGAAGATAAAGAAGAAGAAGAAGAAGAAGAAGAATGGGAAGAGAGAAAAAATAGAAGAAGTAAATGAAGAAGGCGAGAAGCAGGAGAATGAAGAAGAAGAAAAGGTAGAAGAAGAAGAAGAAGATGATCAGGAGGAAGAAGAAGAAGAAGAGGAAAAAGAAGAAGAAATGTAAGAGGAAGAAGAAGAGGAAGAAGAAGAAGAAGAGGAAAAGAAGAAGATAAAGAAGAGAAGGAAGAAGAAGTAGTGGAAGAGGAGGAGGAAGAAGAAGAAGTTGAAGTGGAAGAAGACGAGGAAGAAGTAGAAGAAGAAATGAAATGTGGAGAAGAAGAAGAAGAATATGATGAGGAAGAAGAAGAAGAGTAAGGGGAAGAAGAAGAAGAAGAAGATGAGGCAGAAGAAGAGGAGGAAGAAGAAGAAGACGAGGAAGAAGAAGAAGAGGAAAAAGAGATAGAAGAAGATGAAAAGCAGAGGAGGAAGAAAAAGAAGAAGAAGAGGAAGGAGAAGAAGTAGTAGAGAAGAAGAAGAAGAAGAAGAACAAGGAGAAGGAGAAGAAGAGGAAGAAGAAGAAGAATAACAAGAAGAAGAGGTAAAAGAAGAAAAAGAGGTTGAAGAAGAGGAATAATAAGAAGATGAGGAAGAGGGCAAAGTGCAAGAAGAAGAATAAGTAGTAAAAGAAGAACAAGAAGAAGAAGAATTTGAAGAAAAAGATGAAGTAGAAGAAGAAAGAAAGGGAAGAAGAAGAAGAAGAAGAAGAAGGCAAGATGAAGATGAGAGATTGTGGATTAGGGAGGGTAAGCTTCGAGATTATAGACTAGTTATTAGAGATTTTTATTAGGAAGGTAAGGATTAGAGATTAAGGATTAGGGATTAAGGATTGAGGATTAGGTCTTATTTATTAAGGAATAAAAATTAGAGTTTACGAATGAAGGATTTGTGATTATGGCAAGAGTGTAGGGTTTGGGCAATTAGGAATGGGGATTAGGGACTATAAGTTGTCTATTAATGGATTAAGGGATTAATAATAATGGTTAGGGATAAGCAATTCAATATCAAGTATTAGGGATTAGAGATTAAAGATTAAGAATTAAGGACTCAAGATAAAAGTTTAAAGAGTAAGGATAAGAAATTAAAGATTAAGGGATTAGGCCTTAAAGATTAAGGATTAATGATTAGGGATTAAGGGTTAGGGACTTGGGATGAAGGATTAAGGATTACAGATAAAGATTAGGTGATAGGGATTAATGATTAGGTATTAGAGAAGAGGAAGAAGAAGAAGAATAAGAAGAAGTAGTTGAAGTAGAAGAAGAAGAAGTTAAAGTTGAAGAAGAAGAAGAAGAAGATGTAGTGGTAGTAGGAGTAGAAGAAGAAGAAAAAGAAGAAGAAGAAGGCGAAGTAGTAGAAGAAGAAAAAGAAGAACAAGAAGAAGAAGAAGGACAATAAGAAGAAGAAGAAGAAGAAGAGAAGAAGAAGAAAAAGAAGTACAAGAAGAAGACGGAGGAGAAGGTGAAGAAGAAGATGGAGGAGAAGTTAAAGAAGAAGAAAAAGAAGACAAAGTAGAAGAAGAAGAAGAAGCAGAAGGAGAAGAAGAAGAAGAAGAGGTAAAAGAAGAAGAAGAAGAAGAAGAAAAACAAGAAGAAGAAGAAGATGATGATGTTGATGATGATGATGACAATGATGATGATGATGATGATGAAAAGAGGAGAAGAAGAAGAAGAAAATGAGAAGAAGAGAAAGATGAAGAAGACGAAGATGATTATGATGATGATGAAGAAGAAGGGGAAGAAGAAGAAGAAGAAGAAGAAGATGATGATGAAGAAAAAGGAGAATAAGAAGTAGAAGAAGAAGAAGAAGAATAAGAAGAAGAAGTAGAAGAAGGAGAAAGGAAGACGAAGAAGATGAAGAAGGTGAAGAAGAAGAAGGGGAAGAAAACAAATAGTAAAAAGAGGAAGAACATGAAAAGAAGAGAAGAAAAAGAAAAAGTAGAAGGGAAGAAGAAGAAGAAGAAGAGGAGGAGGAGGACGAGGAGGAGAAGAAGAGGAATAGGGAGAAGATGAAGAAGTAGAAGAGAAGAAGATGATGAAGAAGAAGAAGAATAAGAAGAAGGAGAAGAAAAAGAAGGAGAAGAACAAGATGGAAAAGAAGAAGAAGAAGAAGAAGAAGAAGGAGAAGAAGAAGATGAAAACTAAGTAGAAGAAGAAGAGGAAGAAGACGAAGTGGAAAGAAGTAGAAGAAGAAGAAGAAGAATAAAAGGATGAAGAAGAAGAAGAAGAACAGGAAAATGAAAAAGAAGATGTGGAAGAAGCGAAAGAAAATAAGGAGAGGTGGAAGAAGGAGAAGAAGAGGAATAGGAAGAAGAGGACAAAGGGGAAAAAGTTGAAAAAGAAGAAGCATAAGAAGAAGAAGAACAAGAAAATGAAAGAGATTTCTAATGAAGTAGATGAAGTAGAAGATGATGATGATGATGATGAAGAAGATGTCAAAGAAGAAGAAAAAGAAGAAGAAGAAGAATAAGAAGCAGATGAAGAAATAACAGAAGAATAAATAGCAGAAGAAGAAGACGAGGAAGAAGAAGAAAAAGAAGAAGTGGAAGAACAATTGGATGAAGAAGAAGAAGAACAAGAAGAAGATGAAGTGAAAGAAGAAGAAGAGAACA
>JAIUJO010003204.1:97500-109841 GCA_023846275.1 Vanilla planifolia
AGAAGAAGCAGAGAAGAAGTAGAAGAAGAAGAAGTAGAAGTAAAAGAAGAAGAATAAGAAGAATAAGAATTAAAGAAGAAGAGCATGAAGAAGAAGAAGAAAAAGTAGAAGGCGAGGAAGAAGAAGAAGAAGAAGAAGAAGAAGAAGAGGTAAAGAAGGAGAAGAAGAAGAAGAAGAAGAGGAAGAAAAAGAAGAAAAAAGAATAATGATTAGAACAAGAGGAAAATGTAGAAGAAAAGAAGAAGAGATAGAAGAAGGGGAGGAAGAAGAGGAGGAGGAAGAAGAAAAGAGGAAGAAGGAGAAGAAGAAGAAGAAGAAGAAGAAGAAGAAGAAGAAGAAGAAGAAAAAGAAGATGATGATGAAAAAGAAGAAGAAGAAGAACATTAAGAAGAGGAAGAAGTAGAAGAAGAAGATGATGAATAAGAAGAAGAAGAAGTGGAGGAAGAAGAAGTAGATGAAGAAGAAAATGATGAAGAAGAAGAAGAAGAAGAAGATGAAGATGAAGAAGTAGAAGAAGAAGAACAAGAGGAGGAAGAAGAGGACAAAGAAGTTGAAGAAGAAGAAGGGGAAGAAGAGGATGAAGAGAAAGAAGAATAAGAAGTAGAAAAAGAAGAAGGAGGAGTACAAGAAGAAGAAAAGGAAGAAGAAGATTAGGAAGGAGAAGAACTGGACAAAGAATAAGAAGAAGAGGAAGAAGCTGAAGAGGAAGAAGATGAAGAAGAAGAGGATGATGAAGAACAAGAAGACGAATAAGAATAAGAAGAGGTAGAAGAAGAAGAAGAAGAAGAAGAAGAAACAGATCAAAAAGAAAAAGAAGAAGAATAAGAAAAAAAAGCCAAAGAAGTAGAAGAATATGATGATAAAGAAGAAGTAGAGGAAGAAGAGAAAGAAAAGGGGAAGAAGTAGAAGTCGAAGAAGAAGAAGAAGAAGAAGAAGAAGAAGAAAAAGTAGTAGAGGAAGAAGAAGAAGAAGAAGAAGAAGAATAAGAAGAAAATTTGATGCAAAAGTAGGAGAAGAATAAGAAGATGATGATGAAGAAGAAGTAGAAAAAGAACAAGAAGAAGAAGAAGAAGAATTACAAGAAGAAGATGAAGAAGAAGAAAAGAAGAAGTTGAAGTTGAAGGGGAAGAAGATGAAGAAATAATAGTAGTAGATGAAGAAGCAGTGGAAGAAGAAGAAGAACTAGAAGAAGATGTAGAAGAAGAGGTTGTAGAAGAAGAAGAAGAAGTAGAAGAAGAAAAAGAAGAAGTAGAAGAAGTGGTAGAAGTAGCAAAAGAAGAAGAATAATAATAAGTAAAAGTAAGAGGAGGAGAAGAAGATGAAGAAGTAAGAGGAAGAAGTAGAAGGGGAAGAAGAAGAGGAGGAAGAAGAAGAATCAGAAGAAGAGGAAGAGGAGGAGGATGAAAAAGAAAAGAAGAAGCAGAATAATAACAATAATAATAGTAATAATAATAATAATAATAATAATAATAATAATAATAATAATAATAATAAGTGGAAGTGGAAGAAGAAGAAGAAGAAGAGGAAGAGGAAGAAGAGGAAGAAGAAGAAGAAGAAGAAGAAGATGAAGAAGTCAAAGAAGAGGAAGAAGTAGTAGTAGAAGATGAAGAAGAAGCAAAAGGAGAGGAAAAAATTAGAAGAATAGGAAGAGGAAAAATAGGAAGAAGAAAAGGAAGAAGTAGGAAAAGAAGTAGAAGAAGAAGAAGAACATGGAGAAGAAGAAGAAGAGGAAGAAGATGAAGAAGAAGTAGAAGAAGAAGAGGAAGAAAAAGAAAAAATAGAAGTAAATGAAGAAGACAAGGAGGAGGAAGATGAAGAAGAAAAAGAGGTAGAAGAACAAGTAGAAGAAGAGGAAGATGAGGAGAAGAGGTCAAAGAAGAAGAAGAAGATCACGAGGAAGAAGAAGAAGAAGAGGAACAAGAAAAAGAAATAGTAGAGGATGAAGAAGAAGAAGAGGAAGAAGAAGAGGAAAAAGAGAAAGTAGAAGAGGAAAAGAAGAAGATGAAGAAGAGGAGGAAGAAGAAGAAGTGAAGGAGGAAGAAGAAGAAGTTGAAGTGGAAGAAGATGAAGAAGTAGAAGAAGAAGAGGAAGGAGGGGAAGAAGATGAAGAAGAAGAAGTTGAGGAAGAAGAAGAAGAAGAAGGGGAAGAAGAAGAAGAAGTTAAGGAAGAAGAAGAGGAAGAAGAAGAGGAAGAAGAAGAGGAAGAAGATGAAGAGAAAAAAGAGATAGAAGAAGATGAAAAGAAGAAGAGGAATAAGAACTAGA
Organism: Vanilla planifolia; assembly: GCA_023846275.1. Classification (NCBI taxonomy): domain Eukaryota; kingdom Viridiplantae; phylum Streptophyta; class Magnoliopsida; order Asparagales; family Orchidaceae; genus Vanilla; species Vanilla planifolia. The sequence continues at coordinate 99,766 of JAIUJO010003204.1, forward strand.
AGAAGAGGAAGGAGAAGTAGTAGTAGTAGTCGAAGAAGAAGAAGAAGAAGAAGGAGAAGGAGAAGAAGTGGAAAAAGAGGAAGAGGAGGAAGATTAAGAAGAAGAAGAAGAAGAAGAAAAAGAGGTAAAAATGAAGAAAAGGAACAAGAAGAAGAGGAAGAAGAAGGAAAAGAGGAAGGGGAAAAAGTGGGCGAAGAGCAAGAAGAAGAGTAAGAAGATATAGTAAAAGAAGAAGAAGAAGAATTTGAAGAAAATGATGAAGTATCAGAAGATAGAAGGACTAGAAGAAGAAGAAGAGGAAGAAGAAGCAGAAGAAGACGAAGAAGAAGAACAAGATGAAGATGATGGATTATGGATTAGGGAGGGTGGGATTTTGGATTATAGACTAGTTATTAGGGATTAATTATTAGGAAGGTAAGGATTAGGGATTAGACATTAAGTATTAGGGATTAGAGATTGAGGATTAGGTCTTAGTCATTACGTATTAGGAATTAGAGATTACAAATTAAAGATTAGTGATTACGACTAGAGTTTAGCGTTTGGGTAATAGGGAATAGAAATTAGGGACTAGGGGCTATGTATTAAGGGATTAAGGATTAAAGGATTAATAATAATGATTAGGGTTAAGTGATTCAGGATCATGTATTAGGGATTAGAGATTAAAGATTAAGGATTAAGTACTCAGGATAAAAGAATTAAGAGTAAGGATTAGAAATTAAAGATTAAGGTATTAGGCCAAAAAGATTTAGGATTAGGGATTAAGGGTTAAGGACAAGGGATTAAGGATTAATAATAATGATTAGGGATAAGTGATTCAGGATCAAGTAGTAAGGATTAAAGATTAAAGATTAAGGATTAAGTACTGAGGGTAAAAGATTAAATCATAAGGATGAGAAATTAAAGATTAAGGGATTAAACCAAAAAGATTAAGGATTAAAGATTTGTGATTAGGGATTAAGGGTTAAGGACAAGGGATTAAGGATTAGGGAAGAGGAAGAAGAAGAAGAAGAAGAAGAAGAAGTAGAAGAAGATGTTGAAGTTGAAGAAGAGGAAGAAGAAGATGTAGTAGTTATAGTAGTAGAAGAAGAAGAAGAAGACGTAGAAGAAATACAAGAAGAAGAAGAAGAAGAACAAGCAGAAGGAGAAGGACCCAAATAATAATATAAAAAGAAGAGAGGAAAAAGAAGTAAAAGAGAAGAAGAAGACGAAGAAGAATCAGGGGGAGGACGAGTAGGAGGACAAGAAGAAGAAGAATAAGAAGAAGAAAAAGAAGAATTAAAAGAAGAAGCAGAAGAAGAAGAAGAAGAAGAAGATGATGAAGAAGAAGAAGGGGAAGAAGAACAAGAATGAGAAGAAAAACAAGGAGAAGAACAAGGAGGAGAAGAAGAAGAAGAAGAAGAGGAAGTAGAAGAAGGAGAAGAAGAAGAAAAAAAGAAGAAGAAGAGCAGGAAGAAGATGATGAGGAAAGAAGAAGAAGATGAAGAAGAAGAAGAGGAAGAATAAGAGGATGACGAAGAAGAAGAAGAAGAAAAAGAAGTAGAAGAAGAATATGATGATGAAGAAGGTATCACAAAAGAAGAAAAAGAAGAAGAAGAAAAGTAAGAAGCCAAAGAAGAATTAGAATAAGAAGAAGAAGAGGAGAAAGAAGAAGAAAAAGAAGTAGAAGAACATTTGGAAGAAGAAGATGATCAAGTGGAAGAGGAGGAGGAAGAAGAAGAAGACGAGGAGGAGGAATAAGAATAAAAGGAGAAGAAGAAGAGGGAGAGGAAGAGGAAGAAGAAGAAGAGGAAGAAAAAGGAGGAGGAGAAGAGAAAGATGAGGAGAAGAGAAAGATGAGGAGAAGAAGATGAAGAGGAAGAAGAAGATAAAGAGCTAGAAGAAGAAGTGGATGAAGAAGAAAAGGAATAAGAAGAAGAAAAGGAAGTCGAAGTACAACAAGAAAATGAAGAGGGGGAAGAAGAGGAACAAGAGCAAGAAAAAGACGAAGAAGAAGAAGTAGAAGAAGAAGAAGGGGAAGAAGAAGAAGAGGAAGAAGAAGAAGAACAACAACAACAAGGGGAAGAAGAAGAAGAATAGGAAGAAGAACAAGAAGAGGAAGAAGAGGAATAAAAGGAAGAACAAGAAGTGGATGAAGAAGTAAAAGAAGAAAAAGGAGGAAAAGAAGAAAAAGAAGAAAAAGAATAATAAGAAAAAGTAGATAACGTAGAAGAAGATAAAAAATAAAGAAGAAGAAGAAAAAGATGTAGAAGAAGAAGAACAAGAAAAGTAGAAGATGAAAAAGTAGAAGAAGTAGAAGAAGTAGAAGAAGAAGAAGGAGAAGAAGTAGAAGAAGGAGAAGAATAATAAGAAGAAGAAGAAACTGAAGAAGAGAAAGAAGAATAAGAAGAAGAAGAAAAAGAAGAAGTAAAAGTAGAAGAAGAAGAAGAAGAAGAAGGTGAAGAAGTAGAAGAAGAAGTAGAAGAAGAAGAAGGAGGAGTACAATAAGAAGAAAAAGAAGAAGAAGATTAGGAAGGAGAAGAACTGGACAAAGAATAAGAAGAAGAGGAAGACGCTGAAGAGGAAGAAGATGAAGAAGTAGTGGAAGCAAAAGAAGAAGAAGTGGAAGAAGAAGAAGAAGAAGAAGAAGAAGAAGAAGATGAAGATGAAGCAATAGAGAAGAAGAAGTAAAAGAAGAAGAAGAAAAGAAGAAAAAAAGAGCAAGAAGAAAAAGAAAAAGAAATAGAAGATGAAGAGGAAGAAGAAGAAGAAGAAGAAGAAGAAGAAGAAGAAAAAGAAGTGGATGAAGCAGAAGAGTAGGAAGGAGAAGAAGAAGAAGAGGAAGAAGTAGAAGTAGAGAAAGAAAAGGAGGAAGAAAAAGAGGAGGAAAATGAACCAGAGGAAAAAGAAGAAGAAGAAGAAGAAATAAAAATAAGAAGAAGAAGAAGAAGATGAAGAAAAGGAAGAAGACGAAGAAGAAGAGGTAGAAGATGAAAAAGAAGAGCAAGAACAAGAAGAGGTAGAAGTGGAAGAAGAAGAAGAAGAAGATGAACCAGAAGAACAAGGAGATGCATAGGAAGAAGATGAAGAAGATGAAGAAGTGGAAGAATAAGAAGAAAAGAAGAAGAAGAAGAAGAATTGGAAGAAGAAGAAGAGGAAGAAGAAGAAGAAGAAGAAGAAGAAGAAGAAGACAAAGAAGAAGAAGAAGAAGAAGAAGAAGAAGAAGACAAAGATGAAGAAGAAGAAGAAGAAGAAGAAGAAGATGATGATGAAGAAGAAGAAGAAGAGGAAAATTAGAAAGAAGAGGAAGAACAGAAACAAGAAGATGAGAAGGAAGAAGAAGAAAAAGGAGGGGAAGATGAAAAGGAAGAAGTAGAAGAAGAAGAGCAATTAAAAGAAGGAGAGGAAGATGTGAAAGGAGAAGGGGAAGAAGAAGAATAGAAAGGAGTTGAAGAAGTTGAAGATGATGAAGAAGAAGAAGAAGAGGAAGAAGAGGAAGAAGTAGAAGAGAAAGAGGAAGAGGAAGAAGAGGAAGAAGAAAAAGAAAAAGACGAAGAAGAAGAGGAAGAAGTAGAAAAAGAGGAAAATGAAGAATGGGAAGAAAAGAAACGATAAGAGGAGGAAGAAGAAGTGACGACAAAGAAGAAGAATAAGAAGAAAAAGAAGAAAAAGAGGGGAAAGAAGAATAAGAAGAAGAAAACGAGAAGAATAAGAAGAAGAAGACGAAGCAGAAGAAGATGTAGACGAAGAAGAAGGGGAAGACAAAAAAGAAAAGAAAGAGAAGAATAGTAAGAATAACAAGAACAAGAGGAAGAAGAAAAGTGCAAGATGAAGAAGAAAAAGAAGAAGAAAAGAAGAAAAAAAATAATAAGAAGAAGAAGGAGAAGAAGTGGAAGAGGAAAGTGGAGGAAGTAGAAGAAGTAGAGGAAGAAGAAGAAGAAGTAGAAGTACAAGAAGAAGAAGAGTGGAAGAAGAATAGGAAGAAGAAGAGGAAGTAGAAAAAGACATAGAACGAGTAGAAGAAGATGTAGAAGAAGAAGGCGAAGAAGAAGAAGAAGGAGTAGAAGAAAAAAGAAGCATAAAGAGAAGAAGAAGTAGAAGAAGAAGAAGAAGGAGAAGTAGAAAAGAAAAAGAAAAAGAAGAAGAAGAAGTAGAGGTAGAAGAAGAAGAAGAAGAAGAAGAAGATGAAGAAAGAAGAATGGTTAGATGAAGAGGAAAATGAAGAAGAAAAGAAGAAGAGAAAGAAGAAAGCAAGGAAGAAATGGAGGAAGAAGAAGAAAAGAAGAAGGAGAAGAAGAAAAAGAAGATGAGGAAGAAGAAAAAGAAAATTGCAAAAAAGAAGAAGAATTAGAAGAAGTAGAAGAAGAAGAAGAAGAAGATGATGATGAAGAATAAGAAGAGGAAGAAGAGGATGAAAAAAGAGAAGAAGAAGAAGAAGAAGAAGAAGATGATGATGATGAAGAAGAAGTAGAAGAGGAGGAAGAAAAAAAAGAGGAAGAAGACGAAGAATAAGAAGGAGAGAAGGAAGAAGAAGAAGAAGAAGAAGAAGAGGAGGAGGAAGAAGAACAAGGAGAAGAGAAGGAGGGAGGAAGAAGAAGAAGAAAATGAAGAACAGGAGGATGACGAGAAGTGGAGGAAGAAGAAAAAGAAAATAAGGAGGAAGAAGATGTAGAAGAGGAAGAAGTAGGAGAAGAAGATGTACAGAAGGAAGAAGAAGAAGAATAAGAAGAGGACTATGAAGAAGTAGAGGACGAAGAAGACGAAGAACAAGGAGGGGAAGAAGAGGAAGAAGGGGAAGAAAAGAAGAAATAATAGAAAAAGTAGTAGAAGAAGAAGTAGAAAGGGAAGGAGAAGAAAAAGAAGGAGTAGGAGTACAAGAAGAAGAAGAAAGAGAATGAGAAGAAGAAGAAGAAGAGGAAGAAGAAGGAGAAGGAGAAGGTGTAGAAGAAGAAGAAAAGGAAGAAGAAGATGTGGAAGAAGGAGAAGAACTAGACAAAGAAGAAGAAGAAGAGAAAGAAGATGAAGAGGAAGAAGAAGAAGAAGAAGAGGAAGAAGAAGAATAAGAGGAAGAAGACAAATGATAGGATGAAGAATAAGAATAAGAAGAGGAGAAGAATAAAAAGAAACGGAAGAAAAGAAAAAGAAGAAGAATAAGAAGAAAAAGTTGAAGAAGTAGAAGAAGATGAAGAAGAAAAAGAAAAAGTGGAAGAAGTAGAAGTAGAAGAAGAAGAAGAAGAAGAAGAAGAAGAAGAAGAAGTAGAGGAAGAAGAAGAAGAAGATGAAGTAGAAGAAGAAGTCGACACAGAAGTAGAAGTTGGAGAAGAAAGTAGAAGAAAAATAAGAAGATAAACATGAAGAAGAAGGGGGTAGTGGAAGAAGAAGATTAGGGAGAAGTTGAAGAAGATGATGATGAAGATGAAGATGGAGAAGAAGAAGAAGAACAAGAAAAAGAGAAAGAAGATGTCGAAGAGGGAGGGAGGAGGAGGAGAATAAGAAGAAGAAGAAGAGGAAGAAGAAGAAGAAGGGGAAGAAGAAGAGGAAGAAGAAGAAGAAGAGAAGAAGAAGAAAAAGACAAAAAAGAATAATAAGAAGTGGAAGAAGAAGAAGAGAAGGAATATGAAGAAGAAGAAGAGAATGAGGGGGAGGAAGAAGAAGAAGAGGAGAAAGAAGATAAAGAAGGAGAAGAAGAAAAAGTTTTATTGGAAGAAGAAGAAGATCAAGAAGAAGAACAAGTATGAGAGGAAGGAGAAGAAGAAGAAGAAGAAGAAGTGGGAGAAGATGAAGAGGAAGAAGAAAAAAAGGAAAAGTAGAGGAAGAAGAAGAAGAAGAAGAGGAAGAAGAAGACAAAGAAATAGAAGAAGAAGAAGAGGAGGAGGGAGATGAAGAACAAGAAGGAGAGGAGGAAGAAGAAGAAGAAGAAGATGAAGAAATAGAAGAGGAAGACGAGGAGAAGAGGTCAAAGAAGAACAAGAAGATGTGAGAGGAAGAAGAAGAAGAATACGAAGAAGAAGAAGAAGAAGAGGATGACATAGAAGAAAAGGAAGAAGAAGATCAGGAAAAAGAGAGAAGAATAAGAAGAGAAGAAGAGGAAGAAGAATAAGAACAAGAAGAAGAAGAGGAGGAGGAAGAAGAAGAAGAAGATGTAGAATTGAAAGAAGAAGAAGAAGGATAGGATGATGAGGAGAAGTGGATGAAGAAGTAGAGGATAAGGAGGAAGTAGAAGAAGAAGAGGAGGAAGTAGAAGAAGAAGAGGATAAAGAGAAATAATAAGAGGTTGAAGTAGACAAATAGGAAGAAGAAGAAGTGGACAATAATATGGAAGAAGATAAATAAAAGAAGAAGAAGAAGAAGAGGAAGAAGAAAAATAGAAAAAGAAGAGGTAAAAGATGAAGTGGAAGAAGAAGAAGAAGAAGATGAAGAAGAAAAGAAGATAAAAAGAAGAAGAAGAGGGTGAAGAAGAATAAGAAGAGGAAGATGAAAAAGGGGATTAACAGGAAGGTGTGGAAGAAGTAGAAGATGAGGAAGAAGAAGAAGAAGAAGAAGAAGTAGAATTTGAAGAAGAAGATGAAGTAGTAGAAACGAAGGAGAAGAAGAAGAAGAAGATGATGATGAAGAAGAATGAGAAGAAGAGGACGAATTATAGATTGAGTAAGGTGGGCTTAGGCATTAGAGATTAGTTATTTCAAATTAGGGATTAAGGATTTGAGCGATAAAGATTAGGGATTAGAGATTAAGGATTAGGGATAAGGGATTAGGTATTAGGCATTAGGAATTACAAGTTAAGGATTAGTGATTAAAGTTAAGGTTTAGGGATTAATGATTAAGGGATTAAGAATAAGGATTAAGGATAAGGGATTCAAGGTTAAGACTTGGCGATTTGATATTCGACATTAGAAATAAGGGTTTTAGGGTAAGGGAAAGAAGAAGAAGAAAAGGAAGTAGAAGAATAGGAAGAAGAAAAAGAAGAAGAGTAATAAGAGCAAGAGGAGGAAAATGAAGAAGAAGAAGAAGAGAAAGAAGAAGAATAGGAAGAAGAGGAAGAAGAAGATGAAGAAGAAGAAGTAAGAGAAGAAGAAGAAGAAGAAGAAGAAGAAGAAGTAGAAGAAGAAGAAAAATAAGAAGTTCAAGAAGTAAAAAAAGTTGAAGAAGATGACGAAGAATAAGGAGACAAAGAGGAGTAAGAAGGGGAGTAAGAAGAAGAACAAGAAAAGGAAGAGGAGGAGGAAGAAGAAGATGTAGAAGAAGTACAAAAAAGACAAAGAAGAAGAAGAAGAAGAAGAGGAAAAAGAAGAAGAAGAAGAAGAAGACGAATAAGAAGAAGAAGAAGAAGAAGTAGAAGAAGTATAAGAACCACAAAAGAAAGAGGAAGAAGAAAAAAAGTAGTAGAAGAACAAGAAGAAGAGGAAGAAGAAGTAGTAGTTGAAAATGAAGAATAATAAGAAGAAGAAGTTGAAGAAGATGAAGAAGAAGAAGGAGAAGAAGAAGAAGAAGAAAAGAAGAAGAAGACAAAGAAGAAGAAGAAGATGAAGAAGAAGCAAAAGAAAAAGAAGATGAAGGAAGAAGAATATGAAGAAAAAAGAAGAGGAAGGAGAAGAAGAAGCACAAAAAAAGAAGAAGTGGAGCAAGAAGAAGAAGTGGAAGAGGAAGATGAAGAAGAGGAAAAAGAACCAGGGGAAGATGTGGAACAATAGGGAGGTAGAAGTAGAAGTAGTAGAAAAAGAAAAAGAAGAAAATGAGGAGGAAGAAGAACAAGAAGATGAAGTAAAAGATGAAGAACAAGAAGAAGAACAAGGAGAAGTAAATGAAGAAGAAGAAGAAGAAGAAGTAGGGAAGACGAAGAAGAAAAGAAAAAAGAAGAAAAGGAAGAACAAGAAGAAGAAGAAGTGAAAGAGGGAGAGAAGAAGAAGAGGAACAAGTTATCTTTTGATCTCTTCTTCTTCTTCTTCTTCTACTACTACTACTACTATTACTACTACTTCTGCACCCTCTTCTTCTGCTACTTCATCTTCTTCTTCTCCTTCTTCTTCTTCTTCTTCTTCTTCTTCAACTTCTTCTTCTTCTTATTTTTCCTCTTCTTCTTCTTTTTCTTCTTCTTCTTCTTCTTCTTTGTCTTCTTCTTCATCTTCTTCATCTACATCTTTTACTTGTTGTTCTTCTTCTTATTATTTTTCTTCTTCATCTTTCCCTTCTCTTTCATCTTCTTCTTCTTCTTGTACTTGTACTTGTACTTCTTCTTCTTCCTTGTTCTCTTCTTCTTCTTCTTCCTCCTTTTCTTCCTCCTCTTCTTCTTCCTCCTTTTCTTCCTCCTCTTCTTCTCCTTCTTCTTTGTTATCTTCTTCTTCATCTTCTTCTTCCTCTTCTTCATCTTCATTTACTTCTAATTCTTATTTTTTCTTCTTTTTCTTCTTCTTCATCATCTTCTTATTCTTCTTCTTTTTTTTCTTCATTTTCTACTTCTTATTCTTGTTCTTCTTCTTGTTAAACAAGAAGAATAATAATAATAATACGAAGAAGAAAGATGAATAATAAGAAGAAGAGGAAAATGAAGAAGAAAAGAAGAAGAGGAAGAAGAAAGGTAAGAAGAAGAGGAGGAGGAAGAAAAAGAGCAGAAGAAGAAGAAGAAGATGATGATGATGAAAAAGAAGAAGAAGAGGAAAATTAAGAAAAGGAAGAAGAAGAAGAAGAAAAGTAGAGGAAGAAGAAGAAGAAAAAGAAGAAGAAAAAGAAGAAGAGGAAGAAGAAGATGAAGAAGAAGATGAGGAGGAAGAACAAGAAGAAGAGGAAAAGGAAGAGGAAGAAGAAGAGGATGAGAGAATGAGAAGGAAGAAGATATAAAAGAGGAAGTCATAGAAGAAGAAGATGTTGAGAATGATGAAGAAGAACAGGAAGAAGAAGAAGAAGAAGAAGAATAAAAAGAAGAAGAGCAAGAAGAGGAAAGATGATGAAGAAGAACAACAACAAGAACAGAAAGAAGAAGAAGAAGAAGGGAAAGAAAAGGAAGAAGAGGAAGATGAAGAAGAAGAAGAAGAAAAAGAAGTAGGAGTAGAAGAAGAAGAAGAAGAAGAAGAAGAAGAAGGGGATGAAGAAGAAGAGGAAGAAGAAGAATTGGACGAAGACGAAGAAGAAGAGGAAGAAGAAGAAGAAGAAGGTAACGATGAAGAGGAAGAGGAAGAAGAAGAAGAAGAAAAGGAAGAAGAGAAGGGCAAGAAGAGGAATGAGAGGAAGAAGAATAAGAATATGAAGTAAATGAAGAAGAAGAAAAACAAGAAGAAGAAGACAAAGAATAAGAAGAGAAAGGTGAAGAAGTAGAAGATGAAGAAGAAGAAGAAGCTGAAGAAGAAGAAGAAGAAGAAGATGAGGAAGAAGAAGAAGAAGAGGAAAAAGAAGAAGATGAGGTAGAAGTAAAAGAAGAAGGAGAAAAAGGAGAAGAAGAAGGAGAAGAAGAAGTAGAAGTGGAAGAAGAAAAAGATTAAGAAGAAGAAGAAGAAGAGGAAGAAGAAGAAAAAGAAGAAGAAGAAGAAGAAGAAGAAGTAGAAGAAGAAGAAATAGAAGAAGTAGAAGAAGTAGAAGAAGAAGAGAAGAAGAAGAAGAGCAAAAAGAAGAAGAAGATGAAAAAGAACAGGAAGAGGTAGAAGAAGATTAAGAAGAAGAGTTAGAAGAGGAAGAAGTTGAAGAAGAAGAAGAAGTTCAAGATGAAAATGTAGAAGAAGAAGTGAAAGAAGAAGAAATAGAAGAAGAATGAGATGAAATAGTAGAAGACGAAGAGGGAGAAGATGAAGAGGTAGATGAAGAAAGAAAAGAAGAAGATGTCGAAGAAAGTAGTTGAGAAGAAAAAGAAGGAGAAAATGAAGAAGAAGAATACGTAGAAGAAGAAGATGATGATGATGATGATGATGATGATGGAAAATTAGGAAGAAGAAGAGGAAGAAGAATATGAAGAGGAAGAAGATGGAGAAGAAGAAGAAGAAGAGAAAGAAGAAGAACCAAATGAAAAAGAAGACGAAGAAGAAGTAGAAGAAGAATAACAAGAAGAAGAAGAGGAAGATGAGGAAGAAGAAGATCAAGATCGTGAAGAAGAAAAAGAAGAAAAGGAAGAAGTA
>JAIUJO010002119.1:2500-7500 GCA_023846275.1 Vanilla planifolia
TTTCTCTTCATCTTCTTCCTCTTTGTCTTCTTCATCCTCTTTATCTTCTTCTTCTCCTCCTTCCCTTTCTTCTTCCCCTTCTTCTTCATCTTCTTCTTCTTCTTCCTCCTCTTCCTCTTTTTCTTCTTCTTCTACATCTTCTTCTTCTTATTCTTCTTCATCTTCTTCTTCTTCTTCTTCTTATTCTTCTTTTTATTCTTCATCGTCTTCCTTTTCATCTTCACCTTCTTTTTCTTCTTCTTCTCCCTCTTCCTCTTCTTCCACTTCTTCTTCATCTTCTTCTTTATCATCCCCTTCTTCTTCCTCGTCTTTATCCTCTTCTTCTTCTTCATCTTCTTCCTCTTTTTCTTCTTCTTCTTCTTCATTCTCTTCTTCTTCTTCATCAACTTATTTTTTCGTATGCACCTTCTTCTTCTTCTATTTCTTCCTCTTCTTCTTTCATCTTATTATTCATAATCTTTTTATTCTACTTCTTCTTCTTCCTCCTCCTCTTCTTCTTCATCATATTCTTTGTCTTCTTCTTCTTCTTCTTCGCCTTTGTCTTCTTCTTCTTCTTCTTCTTCTTCTCCCTCTTCTTCTTCTTCTTCTACTTCTTCTTCTACATCTTCTTCTTCTTCTACTTCTTCTATTTCTTCTTCTTCTGCTTCTTCTTCTTCTTCTTCTTTTTCTTCATCTTCTTCTTCTTAATCCTTTTCTTCTTCCTCTTCTACTTCTTCTTCTTTTCCATCTTCTTCTTCTTCATGATCTTCTTCATCTTGTTTTTCTTCTTCTTCTTCTTCTTCTTCTTCTTCATCTTCTTCTTCCTCCTCCTCCTCCTCCTCTTTCTCCTCATATCCTTCTCCTTCTTCTTGTTCTTCTACTTCCTTCTCCTCTTCTTCTTCCTCTTCTACTTCTTCTTCTTCTACTTCTTCTTCTTCTTCTATTTCTTCTTCCTCTTCTTCTACTTCTTATTCCCTTACTTCTTCTTCTTCTTTTTCTTCATCTTGTTCCTCTTATTCTTCCTCTTCCTCTTCATCATCTTCTTCTTCTTCTTTGTCTTCTTCCTCTTCTACTACTTCTTCTTCATCCTTTTCTTCTTCTTCTCCTTCTACTACTTCTTCTAATTCTTCTTCTGTCTCTTCTTCTCTACATCTTCTTCTTGTGATCATGCTCCTTCTCCTTCTTCTTCTTCTTCTTTTACTCCATCATCTTTTTCAACTTCCACTTTTCTTTTTCCCACTTATTCTTCTTCTTCTTCCTCTTCTTCATCCTATTCTTCTTCTTCTTCTTCTTTCAATTCTTCTTTATCTTTTTCTTCTTCTTCTACTTTTTCTTCTTCTTCTTCTTAATTTTCTTCTTATGATCCTTCTTCTTCTTTTGCTTCTTCTTCTTATTCTTCTCCTTCTTCTTCTTCTACTTCTTCATAATCATCTACTTTATCTAAGTTACACCCCAGTTTTTTTTTTTTTTTTTTTTTTTTTTTTTTTTTTACATATAGACAGCTCAGATCGTCCCATACCAACCTGAGTAGCCTACGAAAAACATAGGATATAACACATCATTACACACCTACTTTCCTTAACTATGTGGATCCCATCTCCCGGGCACACCGTCAAATCAGGTTCATGACTCCTCAATTAACTGATGAACTCGTGCAATGTTACTCCTACTAGACCCAATACTCCTAACCCATACCGGTAGGAGAACCGATCTAATAGAAGTCTGAACCCCCAAGGTTAAGTTCCATAGTCATGTAATGACCTCACCATCAACAAAAAAAATATATAATATCCACCGATATGAAATGGCGCTCCACACACCATACCGTCAAGATAGAAAATAAGATAGTGTATAAAAATGTAACTCATATGAAAATCACAGTCCATGAAATACCACATCATCCATCCGAGTACATGAGTCAGAATCACCCTCACATAATTAAAGACATAAGAATAACAGTCTCACTGAATACATCCAACAGCAACAATCAACTAACCAGAATGTCTCAGAAAATCACAAATCAAATCTCGTCCACTAGCCTACTGATCACGATCCCACCTAAAGCCGGGTGGCGTCAAGTATGCCGAGCCACTGGAAAAATATAGATAATAAATGAATGAGCTACGCCCAGTAGGAAAGACAGCTAGTAAAAAAAACTCTCATGCAAGAGAAGGATAATAGCAAGAGTATAGAAATACAGCATAACAATGTAGGGTGGAAAGGCACTCTCAGTCCCAGACTCTGACCAACCACAGTCACCCCCAGTCACACCAGAGTAGCTCTCCTTTGTGCTCCCAGGCAGCATGCCAGCGGGACACGCCCATCTCTGCGCACGCATGGCACCTAAGCAAGGCATGCCAGTAGGACACGCCCATCTCTGCGCACGCATCACAACGCCTAGCACCCGACACTGCAACGTCTCTCGTCAATCAATCTTCTGGAGACTATAGACAGAACCAGTCACATAGATCTCTAGCCAACGTGAGACACCCCTGCCACCCTCAGGCACACAGGCCTACACACTTGGCTAGCCACGGCGAGTCACCCCTACCACTACCACTCTCAGGCGCGCAGGCCTACACTCATGGACCAGAAGAGATCGACTCAACCACCGTCCCAAGAAGTCCTCTCCCAACAATTTCCATAGAAGCCACACCCCTACAGTCATTGCCAAGCTCTAACTCCAAGATTCGGCAACATGTGTCCAGATACAACAAGGCGCATACCAGTCCACATGTATACTGTGGAAGCTAAGTCTGTACCACACAGTTACCTACCACAACTACCCTAAAACATCATATAGGGCCTATAGTATTTCGGTCCAATATGCCAATCCATGAAATATGCCAACATTGAGTAAACTGACTCAATCCATGTCATTGCCATCCAAGCAACACAAACTGTACCAAAATTCTGACTATTCTGGTAGCACCCAAGTGTCACACTTCCTTCCAACTAATCCAGCTGCACTGAATTTATGGGTAATTTCCAACAGTCAATTTCAACTTGGCTACGTGATTTCTAAAAATCACCTTTTCTCACTTCAGGAAATTTTTAAATTCAAAAAAATCAATTTCCGCCCTTTATCCATTTTCCGAAATTCGGAATAAATTTCCGAATAAAATTTAAATTCCACATATATCCTTTTTCCGAAAATTCGGATTAATTTCCGAATTAAATTTTCCTCAGCGCCGTTCATCCGCGCCGAATCCTGCTGAACCGGTTTTCGCTGCTGGTTCGGAAACCTCGCGCTGAACCGCGACACCCGCCGAACCAAATTCCTTAATAATCCGTTAATCGGTCGATGCTTAAATAAATATAATTACTAATAAATATTATATAAATACCATTAATTACTTAAATAAATTCGTAATTAATCTAAACCCTTCTCCTTCCTCGGTCCGACGCCCGCGAACCCTAACCGACGTAATCGCCGACCAATACAATCCTTCCGTCGATTTCCGGCAAACGCGAACAAGGAGAAACAAAATCCGATGTTCGTACTATCCTAATGTTTCAATAATGCCACTAATTTCTAAGGTTCATTCAAAATTTCCGCCGAAGGAGTTCGCCCGTACGCCATTACCGTATTGTGAGATTTAAGATTAATCCAACAATTAATTAACTAATTCAATGGCAACATTGATAATACAAATCCCTAACATGTTCCTAAGCATTAACTAAATTTTTCGGCGAAATGGGAAATTTTCCAGAAAATCCAAAATTTGTAAAAGACGCAGATTAGCATTCAACTAAGTCCGATTTTTCATCCACATGCTTGTGTTCATTAAGCAAAATATTCCATGCTTTTAATTTCTACTAAATAACTAATTTAAATCTGACTTTCCTACCTTGCTCGCCGGCGACGGTGAAGCTCGCACGCGATCAACCGCAGCTCCTCGCCGAACGAAACCGGTACCAAAATGCTCGCCTCTGTCCCGCGAACCTCCAGGTACCAAAAGCCCTTTGGAAGGCTGCCGGAAAGTACCGCCGTTCGCCGCGAACACCTCGCCTCTAGCCGCCGTTCGAAACCCTAACAGCCGAACAGTTTAGGTTAAATACCCGGCTTAAACTGGTAATAACCCGTTAAGACCCATTGAGCGCCGGTTGACCTTCCAAAAACGCCGCTTAACACCCGATCAGCCGGTTAATCTCCACCGCTGATCTCGCCCGTCCGATCCGCTTATCCGCAGCTTATCCAAACGCACGCGCAAACGCACCTCGGCGAACCGCCCGGCCTTCGCTGAACCGCTCCGGTCCGGTTCACGCGCGGTTAAAAAAAAACCAAATTCCGGTTTTTAAAAAAAATCTCGGTGCTCCGAAAAATACCCAGAAAATTTCAGAAATTCCAATAGCCTCCAATTGAGCTCCTGGCTCATCCTACTGTCGATCTGAAATCATCCAAGCCACAATTGAATTATTGAAGATTAAACATATAATATTTTACCGGGTATAACAATCTACTTCTTCTTTATTTTAGTCTTCTTCCTCTTTTTCTTTTTCCTTTTCTTCTTCTTCTTCGTCTATTTCTTCTTCTTGTTCTTCTTCTTCTTCTTCCTCTCGTTCTTCTTTTTCTTCTTCTTCTTCTTCTTCTTCTTCTACTTCTTCCTTTTATTCTTCTTCATATTTCTCTTCATCTTCACCTTTTTTCTTCTACTTCTTCATCTTCTTCTTCTTCTTCTTTTGCTTCTTCTTCTCCTCCTTCTTCTTCTTCTTCTTCTTCCACTTCTTATTCCTCTTCTACATTCTCTTCTTCCACTACTTGTTCTTCTCCATCTTCTTCTTCTTCTAGTTCTTTGTCTTCATCTTCTTCTTCTTCATCATCTTCTTCTTCTCCATCTTCTTCAACTTCTTCTTCTTCTTCTTCTTCTTCTTCTTCTTCTTCATGTTCTTAAACTTCTTCTTGTTCTTATTCTTCTTCTTCTTTTTCTTCTTCTTCAACTTCTTCTTCCTCTTCTTCTTCATCTCATTAATCTTCTTCTTCTTCTTCTTTTTCTTCTTCTTCTTCATCTTCTACTTCC
>JAIUJO010002119.1:22500-25000 GCA_023846275.1 Vanilla planifolia
CCTTTTCTTCATCTTCATCATCATCTTCTTCTTCTTCTTCTTTTTCATTTTCGTCTTCTCCTTCTTCTTTTTCTTCAGCTTCTTTATCTTCTTCTTCTTTTTCATTTTCTTCTTCTTCTTCTTCCTCTTCTATTACTTCCTCTCCTTCTTCTTCAGCATCTTCTTCCTATTCTTCTTCATCTTCCACTTCTTTTACTTCTCCTACTTCTTCTTCATCTTCTTCCTCCACTTTTTCTTGTTCTTCTTCTTCTTCTTATTCTTCTTTTTCTTCTAGTTGCTCTCCTTCTTGTTCTTTTTCTTGTTCTTCTTCTACTACTTCAACTTCTTTTTCTTCTTCTTCTTCCTGTTCTTATTCGTCTTCTTCTTCTTCTTCTTCTTTTTCTTCTTCTTCCTCTTCTTCCTCTTCTTCTTTTTCATGTTGTTGTTGTTGTTCTTCTTCTTCTTGTTCTACTTCTACTTCTTCTTCTTCTAGTTTTTCTTCTTGATCTTCTTCCTCCTCATAATCTTCTTCTTTTTCTTTTTCTTCTTCTTCTACTACTACTTCATCTTCTTCTTCTTCTTCTTGTAGTTGCTCTTCCTCTTCTACTTCTTTTTCTTCTTCCTTTCTTTTTCATCTTCTTCTTCTCCATCATCTTCTTCTTCTTCTTCTTCTTCTTCTTCTTGTTCATCTTCAACTACTACTACTTCTACTTCTTCTTCTTCTTTAACTTCTTCATCTTCTTCTTCTTCTTTTTCTTCTCCTACATCATCTTCTTCTTCTTTTTCTTCTTCTTCTTCTTCTTCATCTTGTTCTTCTTCTTCTTCTTCTTTTACTTCTTCTTCTCCTCCTCCTCCTTCTTCTTCTTCTACTTCTTCTTCTTCATTTTCTTTTTCTTCTACTTCTACTTCTTCTTCTTCTTCTTCTACTTTTTCTTCTTCCTCTTCTTCCTCCTTATCATCTTCCTCTTCCTCTTCTTCTACCTCTTCTCCTTCCTCTTCTTCTTCTTCTTCTTATTCTTCATCTTCTTCTTCTTCTTCTTACCCTTCTTTATCACCATCTTTTTCTTCTCTTTCTTCTTCTTCTTATTGTTCTTGTTCTTAGTCTTCTTCTTCTTCTTGTACTTCTTCCTCTTCAACCTCTTCTTCTTCTTTTTTGCTTCTTCTCCTTCTTTGCCTTCTTCTTCATTTTCTTCTTCTTCTTATTCTCCTTCTTCTTCTTCTTTTGCTTCTTCTACTTCTTTGCCTTTTCTTCATCTTCATCATCATCTTCTTCTTCTTCTTTTTCATTTTCGTCTTCTCCTTCTTCTTTTTCTTCTTCTTCTTTTTCTTCTTCTTCTTTATCTTCTTCTTCTTCTTCTTCTTCATTTTCTTCTTTTTCTTCCTCTTCTTTTTTTTCTTCTCCTTCTTCTTCTGCTTCTTCTTATTCCTCTTCTTACACTACTCCTTCTTCTCCATCTTCTTCTTCGTCATATTATTATTATTATTATTATTATTCCTCTTCTTCTACTTCTTCGTCTTCTTCTTCTTCTTCTCCTTCTTCTTCTTCTTCTTTGTTTTCTTCTTCTTCTTCTTCTTCTTCTTCTACTTCTCCATCTTCTTCTTTTTCTTCTACTTCTTCTTCTTCCTCCTCTTCTTCTTCTTTTTCATCTTCTTCTTCTTCCTCTTCTTCTGCTTCTTCTTCTTCTTCCTCTTCTTCTTCTTCTTCTTCGACTTCCTCCTCTTATTGTTCTTCTTCTTCCTCTTCTTCTTCTCCTTCTTCCTCTTTGCCATCATCCTATCTTTCTTCTAGTTCTTCTTCTTCTTCTTATTCTTCTTCGACTTCTTCTTCTTCTTTTGCTTATTCTCCTTCTTCACCTTTTTCTTCTTCTTGTTTGTCTTCTTCTTCTTCTTTTGCTTCTTCTCCTTCTTCGTCTTTTCTTCATCATCATTTTCTTCATCTTGTTCTTCTTCTTCTTCCCCTTCCTCTTCTTCTGTTTTTTCTTCTTCCCGTTCATCTTCTTCTTCTTCTTCTCCTTCTTCTTCTTTTTAATCTTCATCTTCTTCTTGTTTTTTTTCTTCTTCTTTATCTTCTTCTTCTTCTTATTCTTCTTCTTCATCTTCTTCTTTGTCTTTTACTTCTTCTTGTTCTTCTTCTTCTTCTTCTTCCTCTTCTTCTTCTGTTTTTCTTCTTCTTCTTCTTCTTCTTCTTCTTCTTATTCCTACTAATCTTCTTCTTCTCTAATACTTCTCCTTCTTCCTTTACTTCTTCCTTTCCTTCTTCTTCTTCTTCTTTATCTTCTTCTTCTTCTTCTTCTTCTTCTTCTCCATCTTCTTCTTCTACTTCCTCTTCTTCATCTTCTTCTTCTTCGTCCTCTTCATCTTCTTGTTCTTCTTCTTCTTATTATTATTATTTTTCTTCTTCTTCTTCTTCTTCCACATTGTCTTCTTCTTCTTCATCTTCTTTCATTTCGTCTTCTTCTTTCTTAACTTCTACTACTTCTTCCTCTTTATCTTCTTTTTCTTCTACTTCACCTCCTCCTCC
>JAIUJO010002119.1:32500-35000 GCA_023846275.1 Vanilla planifolia
TCTTCTTACTCTTCTTTTTCTTCTACCTTTTCTACTTCTTCTTCTTCTTCTTTATTTTTTTCCAGTTCTTATTATTATTATTATTATTATTATTATTATTCTTCCTTCTTCTTCATCTTTTTTTTCTTCTTCTTCTTCTTTGCCTTCGTCTGCTTCTTATTCTTCATCTTCTTCTACTTCCTCTTCTTCTTCATCTACTACATCTTCATCTACTTTTTGTCCTTCTTCTTCTTCGTCTTCCTCCCCTTCTTCTTCTTCCTTGTCTTCTTGTTCTTCTTCATCTTGCTCCTCTTTTCTTGCTTCTTCTTGTTCTGCTTCTTTGTCTTCTTTTTGTCTTTTTCTCCTTCTAGTTCATCTTTGTCTTCGTCATCTTCTTCTTTGTCTTCTTCTTCTTCTTCCTCTAGTAATACTTCTTCTTCTACTAGTTCTACTACTACTACTATATCTTCTTCTTCCTTTTCTTATTCTTCATCTTTTACTTCTTCTTCTTCTTCCTTTTCTTCTTCTTTTTCTTCTACTTCTTCTTCTTCTTTTACCTCTTTTTCCTCTTCTTCTTCTTCTTCCTCTTCTTCTTTCACTTCTTCTTCTTCTTCTTCTTCTTCTCTTTCTTCTTCTAAATCTTCTTTTTCTTCCTCTTCTTCTTCTTCAACTTCATCATCATCTTCTTCTTCTTCTTCTTCTTCTTCTTCTTTGTCTTCTTCTTCTTCCTCTTATTTTTCTTCGACTTCTTGTTGTTGTTCTTCTTCTTGGTTATCTTCTTCTTCTTCATCATCATTATCATCATTATCTTCTTCTTCTTCTTCTCCATCTTCCTCTTCTTATTGTTCTTCTTTTTGCTCTTCTTCTTCTTCTTCTTGTTCCCTTTCTTCTTCTTATTCTTTTTCTTCTTCTTCTTCATCTTCTTTTTCTTCTTCTTCTTCTTCTTCCTCTTCTTCTTTCTATTCTTCTTCTTCTTCTTCTACTTCCTCTCCTTCTCCTTTTTCTTCTTCTTCTTCTCCTTCATTTCTTACTCTTCTTCTTCTTCTTCACCTTCCCTTTCTTCTTCTTCTTCCTCCTCCTCTTACACTTCTTCTTCTTCATCTTCTTCTTCTTCTTCTTCTTCTTCTTCTTCTTCCTCTCATTCTTCCTCTTCTTCTTCATCTTCTTCTACTACTTTTTCGTCTTCTTCTTCTTCTTCTTCTTCTTCTTCTTCATCTTCATATTCTTCTGCTATTACTACTACTTCCTTTTCTTCTCCTTCATCTCCTTCTTCTTTTTATTCTTCTTTTTCCTCTTCTTCTTTTTGTACTTTCTCTAGTTCTACCTCTTCTTAATGTTCTTCTTCTTCGTCTTATTCTTCTTCTACTTCTACTTACTTTTCCTCATCTTCTTCTTCTTCTTCTTCATCTTCTTCTTCTTCCTCTTCTTCTACTCCTTCCTCCTTTTCTTCCTCTTTTTCCTGTTGTTGTTGTTCTTCTTCTTCCTATTGTTGTTCTTCTTCATCTTCTTATTTATCATTATCTTCTTCTTGGTCTTCTTTTTCTTCTTCTTCTTCTTATTCTTCTTCTTCTTCTTCGTGTTCTTCTTCTTCAACTTCCTCTTCTTCTTCTTCTTTTTCTTCTTCTTCTTCTTCTTCTTCTTCTTCTTCTTCTACTACTACTACTACTACTACTTCTTCTTCATCGTATTCTTTTACTTCTACTACTTCTTCTTATGCTTCTTTTTCTTCTTCTTTTTCTTGTTCTTGTTCTTCTTCTTCTTCTCTTCTTCTTCTTCTTCTCCTCCTCCTCCTCCTCCTCCTCCTTCCTCTTCTTCTATAATACTACTACTAGTAGTACTACTTCTTCTTGTTCTTCTTCTTTTCTTGTTCCACTTTTACTATTACAACTACTGCTTTTTAATCTTCTTCTTTTTCTTTTTCTTTTTCTTCTTCTTCTTCTTCTTCATTTTTTCCTTCTTCTTCTTCTTCTTCCTATTCTTCTTCTTCTTCTTCTTCTTCCTTTTCGTCTTCTTCTTCTTCTTCCTTACCTTCTTCTTCTTCTTCTTCTTCTTCTCTTACTTCTGCTACTTCTGCTTCTTTTTCTTCTTCTTCTTCTTCCTTTTCTTCTTCTTCTTCTTCTTTTTCTTCATCTTCTTCTTCTTCCCCTTCTTCTTCAACTACTTCTCTTTCTTCTTCTTCTTCTCCTTCTTCTTCTTCCTCTTCTTCTTCCTCTACTTCTCTTTCTCCTTCTTCTTCTCCTTCTTCTTCTTCTTCTTCTTATTCTTCTTCTTCTTCTTCTTCTTCTTCTTCCTCTTCCTCTTCTTCATCTTTTCTATTTTTTCTTCCTCTCCCTTACCTTCTTCTTAATCTTATGCTTCTTCTTCTTCTTCTTCTTCTCTTCATTTGCTTCTTCCCCTTTTGTGCCATTCCTTCAACGTCATCATCATCATCATCATCTCCTTCTTCTTTTTCTTCTTCTTTTTCTTCCCCTTCGTATTTTTCTTCTTCTTCTTCTATTTCATCTTCCTCCTCTTCTTCTTC
>JAIUJO010002119.1:40000-45000 GCA_023846275.1 Vanilla planifolia
TTTTTCTTCTTCGTCTTCTTTTTCTCCAATTTCATCTTCCTCATCTTCTTCTTCTTGTTCATCTTCTTCTTCTTCTTCTTCCTCTTGTTCTTCTTCTTCCTCTACTACCTCGTCTTCTTCTCATTCTTGTTCTTCTTTTTCTTCTTCTTCTTCTTACTCTTTGTCTTCTTTTTCTTCTTCTTCTTCTTCTTCTCTTTTTTCTTCTCCATCTTCTTCTTCGTCCTCTTCTTCTTCTTCATCTTCTTCTTCCACTTATTTTTCTTTGGCTTCTTATTCTTTTTCATCTTCTTCTTTATCTTATTCATCATCATCATCATCAACATCATCATCAACTTCTTCTGCTTCTTCTTCTTCTTTTTCTTGTTCTTTTTCTTCTTCATCATCTTTCTATTCTTATTCTTCTTCTTTCTTCTCTTCTTCTTTTTCTTCTTCTTCCCCTACTTCTTCTTCTTCTTCTTCTTCTTCTTCTTTTGCTTCTTTTTCTTCTTCTTCTTCTTCTTCTTCTTCTTCTTCCTATTCTTCTTCTTCTTCTTCTTCTTCTTTTTGTTCTTATTCTTCTTCTTCCACTTCTTCCTCCTCTTTTTTTTCTTCTTATTATTATTGTTATTATTATTATTATTATTATTCCCCTTACTCTTCTTCATCTTCTCTATTTTTTCTTTCTCTATTTTGCCTTCTTCATTTTTTGCTTCTTGTTCTTCTTCTTTTTCTTCTTCTTCTTCTTCTTCTACCTCTTCTCCTTCTTTACCTTTCCTTCATCATCATCATCGTCATCATCATCATCTTCTTCTTCTACCCCTTCATCTGTTTCTTCTTCTTCTCCTTCTTCTTCTCCGTTTATTTTATCTTCCTCTTCTTCTTCTTCTTCTACTTTTTGTTCATCTTCTTCCTCTTCTTCTTCCTCTTGTTCTTCTGCTTCTTCCTCTACTTCCACTTCTTCTTCTTATTCTTGTTCTTCTTTTTCTTCTTCTTCTCCTTCTTCCACTTTGTCTTCTTTTTCTTTTTCTTCTTCCTCTTCTCTTTTTTCTTCTCCATCTTCTTCTTCTTCCTCTTCTTCTTCTTCTTCTTCCTTATATTTTTCTTTGACTTCTTATTCTTCTTCTTCTTCTTCTTTTTATCTTCTTCTTCATTATTATCATTATTTTCTTCTTCTACTTCTACTTCTTCTTATTTTTCATCTTTCTCTTCTTGTTCTTCTTCTTTTTTCTCTTCTTTTTTTTCTTCTTCTTCACCTTCTTCATCTTCTACTTTTTCTCTGTCTTCCTCTTCCTTCTCATCTCCTTCTCCTCCATCTTCTTTTTCTTCCTCTTCTTCATTTTCTTCTTCTCCTACTTCCTCTCCTTCTTCTTTTTCCTTTCCTTCTTCTCATACTACTTTTTCTTCTTCTTTTACTCCTTCATCTTGCTCCTCTTCTACTTCTTTTTCTTCTTCTTCTTCTTCTCCTTCTTCTTCAACTTCTTCTTCTTCTTCTTCTACTTTTACTTCTTCTTCCTATTTTTCTTCTTCTTCATCATCTTCTTCTTGTTCTACTAGTACTACTTCCTCTTCTTCTTCTTCTTCCTCCTTTTCTTCTAATTTCTCTCATTCTTCTTCCTCTTCCTCTTCTTCTTCTTATTCTTCTTCTTCTTCTTCTTCTTCTTCTTCTTCTCTTCTTCTTATTATTATTACTATTATTATTATTATTATTATCATTATTATTATTATTATTATTCTTCTTCTTCTACTTCCTTTTCTTCTTCTTCTTGTTCTTCTTATTCAACTTCCTATTATTCTCCTTCTTCAACTTCTTCTTCTTCTTCTTCTTCTTCTTCTTCTTTGTCTTCTTCTTCTTCTTTCCTTCTTCTTCTTCTTCTTCTTCTTCGTGTTGTTCTTCTTCATCTTCTTCTTCGTGTTGTTCTTCTTCATCTTCTTCTTCGTGTTCTTCTTCTTCATCTTCTTCTTCTACTTCTTCTTCTGCTTCCACTGCTACTAGTATTACTACTATTACTACAATTAGTACTTCTTCTTCTTCTTCGTTTTCTTCTTCTTCTTCTTCTACTTCTGCTTCTTCTTCTTCTTCTTCTTCATCTTGATTTTTTTCTGCTTCTTCTTCTTCTTATTCTTCTTCTTCTTTTCTTCTTCTTCTTCTACTTCTTCTCCTCGTCCTCTTTCTTCTCCTCCTTCTTCTTTTTCTTCTTCTTCTTCTTCTACTACTTCTTTTAATACTATTGCTACTACTATTACTACTTCAAATTCTTCTTTTTCTTTTTCATCATCATCTTCTTCTTCTTCTTCTTTTACTTCTCCTTCTTCCAATTCTTCTACTTCTTCTTTATATTTTTGTTCTTCTTCTTCTTCTTCTCCTTCTTCGCCTTCTTCTTCTTCTTATTCTTTTGCTTTTTTTTCTTCTTCGTCTTCTTCTTCTCCCTCCTCTTCTTCCGCGTCTTCTACTTTTCCTTCTTCTTCTTGTTCCTGTTCTTCTTCCTCTTCTACCTTTTCTTCCTCCTCTTCTTCTTCTTCTTCCCCTTCTTCGTCATCCTCTTGCTCTTCTTGTTCATCTTCTCCTTATTATTATTATTCTCTTTCTTCTTCGCTTCTTCTTTTACTTCCTCTTCCTCTTCTTCTTCTTCTTCCATTTTTGCTTCTTCTCATTCTTCGTCTTTTTCTTCATCTTCTGCTTCTCCTTTTTCTTCATCTTCTTCTTCTTCTTCTTCTTTTGGTTCTTCTTCTTCTTTGTCTTTTCTTCTTCTTCTTCTTCATCTTTTTCATCTACCTCTTCTTCTTCTTCTTCTTCTTCTTCTTTGACTTCTTCTTCGTTTACTTCTTCTTCTTCTTCTCCTTCTTCTTCTTCTTCTTCATCTTCATCTTCCTCTTTGTTTTCTACTTATTTTTCTACTTCTCCCTCTTCCTTTACTTTTGCTTCTTCCTTTCCTTTTTGTTCTTCTTCTTTATTATCTTCTTCTTCTTCTTCTTCTTCTTCTACTTCTTCTTCTTCTTCTTCTTCTTCTTCTTCTTCTTCTTCTTCCTCTTCTTCATCTTCGCCTTCTCCATCTTCTCCTTCTTCTTCCTCTTCTTCATCTTCTTCTTCTTCTTCTTTATCCTCTTCTTATTCTTCTTCTTCCTCTTTTTGTTCTTTTTCTTCTTCTTATTTCTCTTCTTCTTCGCCTTTTACTTCTTTTTCTTCTTGTTCTTCTTCTTCTTCTTCTTCGTCTTCTTCTTCTTCTTTTTCTTCTTCTTCTTCTTCCTTTTCTTCTTCTTCTCCTTCTTCTTCTTCCCTTTCTTCTTCTTCTTCTTCTTCTTTTCCATGTTCCTCTTCTTCTTCTTCTTCTTCTTTATCTTCTTCTACTTTTTCCCCTTATTCTTCTTCCTCTACTTCTGCTTCATCCTCCTCCTCTTATTCTTCTTCTTCTTCTTCTTCTTCTTATTTATCTTCTTCTTCTCCCTCTTCATCCTCTTCTTCTTCTTGTTCTTCTTCCTTTTCTTCTTCTTCTTCCTTTTCTTCTTCTTCTTCTTCTTCTTTGTCTTCATCTTCTTCATCCCCTTCTTCTTACTCTTCTTCCTCTTCTTCTTCTTCTTCTTCTTCTTCTTCCTGTTCTTCTTCTTCTTCTTCTTTTTATTGTTCTTCTTCTTCTACTCCTTCTACTTCTTCTTCTTCATCATCTTCATCTTCTACGTGTTGCTCTTCTTCTTCTTTCTCTTCTTCTTCTCCTTCTATTTCTTCTCTGTGTTCTTGTTCTTCTTCTTCTACTACTTCTGCTTCTTTTTTTTTGTCTTCTTCTTCTTCTTCTTCTTCTTCTTCTTCTTCTCCTTCTCTTTTTCTTCTTCTTCTTCTCCTTCTTCTTCTTCTATATCTTCTTCTTCTTCTTCTTCTTCTTCTTCTTCTTCTTCTTCCTCTTCTTCTTCTTCTTCTTCCTCCACTTCTTCTTCTTCTTCTTCTTCATCTTCTTCTTCCTCTCTGTGTTCTTACTCTTTTTTCCTCTACTTCTTATTCTCCTTCTTTCTTTTCTCGTTCTTCAGCTTCTTCTTCTTCTCCTTGTCCTTTTTCGTCTTCCACTTCTTCTTCTTCTTCTTCTTCTTCTTCTTCTGCTTTTTCTTCATTTTCTTCTTCTTCCTTCCCTTCTTCTTCTTCTTCTTCTTCTTATTCTTATTCTTATTCTTCTTCTACTTCCTCTCCTTCTTCTTCTTCTTCTTTGCCTCCTCCTTCTTCTTCTCCTTCTTCTTTTATTTCTTCTTCTATTTCTTCTTCTTCTTCTTGTCCTCCTCCTCCCCCTTCTTCACCATCATCTTTATCTTCTACTTCTTCCTCTTCTTCTTTTTC
Source organism: Vanilla planifolia (assembly GCA_023846275.1). Classification (NCBI taxonomy): domain Eukaryota; kingdom Viridiplantae; phylum Streptophyta; class Magnoliopsida; order Asparagales; family Orchidaceae; genus Vanilla; species Vanilla planifolia. The sequence goes on from JAIUJO010002119.1 coordinate 44,298, forward strand.
TTTTCCTTTTTCTTCACCTTCTTCTTCTTCTTCTTCTTCTTCTTCTAGTCCATCTTCTTCTTCTTGTTCTTTTTCTTCTTCTTCCTCTTTGATTTCTTTTTCTTCTTCTACTTCTCCTTCTCCTTTTACTTTTTCGTCTTCTTTTCCTTTTTCTTCTTCTTCATTATATTCTCCTTCTTCTTCTTCTTCTCATTCTACTTCTACTTCTTCTTCATCTTCTTCTTATTCTTTTTATTATTCTTTTTCTTCCTCTTCATCATCTTCATGTTCTCCTTCTTCTCCTTTTTCCTTTTCTTCATCTTCTTCTTCTCCTTCTTCTTCTTCTTCCTCTTATTCTTCTTCTTCTTCCTCCTCTTTTAGTTCTTCTTCTTAATCTTATTTCTCTTCTTCTTCTCCTTTTACTTCTTCTTCTTCTACTACTACCACTACTTCTTCATCCCCTTCTTCTTCTTCTTCTTCTTCTTTCCCATCTTCCCCTTCTTCTTCTTCTTCTTCTTCTTCTTCTTCTTTATCTTCTTCTACTTTTTCCTCTTATTCTTCTACTTCTACTTCTTTTTCTTCCTCCTCTTATTCTTCTTCTTGTTCTTCTTCTTCTTCTTCTTCTTCCTCTTCATCCTCTTCTTCTTCTTCTTCTTCTTCTTCTTCTTCTTTCTTTTCTTCTTCTTCTACTTATTTATCTTCCTCTTCTCCTTCTTCTAATTCT
>JAIUJO010002119.1:70000-72500 GCA_023846275.1 Vanilla planifolia
AAGAGGAGGAGGAGGAGAAGAAGAAGAAGAAGAAGAAAAAGACGTAGAAGTAGAAGATGTAGAAGAAATAGAGGCAGAAGAAGAAGAAGAAGAAGAAAAAGAAGAAAAAGAAGAAGAAGAAGATGAAAAAGATGAAAAAGATGATGAAGAGGGAGTAGGTGGAGAAGAAGAAGAACAAGTAGAAGAAGAAGAAGAAGATGATGAAGAAGAAGAAGAAGAAGAAGAAAAAGAAGAAGAGGAAGCAGAAGAAGAAGTAGAAGAAGAAGAACAAAAAGAAGAAGAAATAGAAGAAAAAGAAGAAAAGGAAGAAGAAGAAGAAGAAGAAGAAGAAGAAGAAGAAGAAGAAGAAGTGGAAGAAGATGAGAGAGAGGAGGAAGAAGAGGAAGAAGAAGAAGAAGAAAAAGAAGAAGAGAAAGATAAAGAAGAGAAAGAAAAAGGAGTGGAAGAAGAGGAAGATGATGAAGGGGAGGCAGCAGAATAAGAAAAAGAAGAAGAAGAAGAATAAGGAGTAGATGAGGAAGAAGAAGAAGAAGAGGAATAACAAGAAGAAGAAGAGGAAGAAGAAGAAAGACAAGAAGAAGAAGAAGAAGAAGTAGAAGACGTTGAATAAGAAGAAGAAGAAGTAGAAGAAGAAAAAGGAAGAAGAAGTAGGAGAAAAGGAAGAGCGAGAAGCAGAGGTAGGAGAAGAAGAAGTAGAAGAAAAAGAATAAGAAGAAGAAGAGGTAGAAGAGTAAGATGAAGAAGAGGAAGAAGAAGAGGAAGAAGAAGAAGAAAAAGAAGAAGAAGAAGAAGAGGAAGATGAAGAGGAAGAAGAAGAGGAAGAAGAAGAAGAAGAAGAAGAAGAGGAAGAAGTAGAAAGACAAGAAGATGAAGAAGAGGAAGAAGAAGAAGAAGAAGGAGAAGGAGAAGGGCGAGAAGGGGAAGGAGGAGAAGAAGAAGAAGAAGAGGACGAGGAAGAAGAAGTAGAAGGAGATGAAGAAGAAGAAGATGTTGATGAAGAAGAAGAAGAGGAAGAAGATGAGGAAGAAGAGGAAGAAAAATAAGAACAAGAAGAAGTAAAAGAAGAAGAACAAAAGGAAGAAGAAATAAAAAAAAGAAGAAGATAAAGAACAAGATGTGGAAGAAGAATTAGGACATGAAGAAGAAAAAGAAGAAGAATAAAAAGAAAAAAAAGAGGAAGAAGAAGAAGAAGAAGAAGAGGAAAAGGGAGAAGAGGAAAAGGAAGAAGAATAAGAGGAAGAAGAAGAAGAATAAGAAGAAGATGAAGAAGAAAAAGAAGTACAAGAAGTAGAAGAAGAAGAAGAACAAGAACAAGAACAAGAAGGAGACGAAGAAGAACAACTAGTAGAAGGAGAACAAAAAGAAGAAGAAATAGGAGAAGAAGAAGAAGAAGATTAAGATCAAAAGAGGAAGAAGAAGAAGAAAATGTGGAAGAAGAGGAAGACAAAGAAATGTAAGAAGAAGAGGTAGAAGAATAGGAAAAAGAAGAAGAAGTAGAAAAGGAGGAAGAAAAACAAAAAGAAATGAAAAAAGAAGAAAAATTAGAAGAAATGGAAAAAGAAGAGAAACAAGAAGAAGAAGATGAAGAAGAAGAAGAAGAAGAAGAAGATGAAGAGGAAGGAGAAGAAGTGGAAGAAGAAGAAGAGGAAGAAGAAGAAGAAGAAGAAGAAGAAGAAGAAAAAGAAAATCATGATGTTGAAGAAGAAGAAAAGGAAGAAGAAGAAGAAGAAGAGGAATAAGAAGGGGAAGAAGAGGTAGAGGTAGTGGAAGGAGGAGAAGAAGAAGATAAAGAAGAAGAAGTAGTGGAATAAGAAGAAGAAGAAGAAGAAGAAGAAAAAGAAGCAGAAGGAGAAGAAGAAGAAGAAGGAGATGGAGAAGAACAAGAAGAAGTAGGAGAAGCAAAAGTAGCAGAAGAAGGAGAAGAAGAAGAAGTAGGAGAAGAAGGAGAAGAAAGAGAAGAAGAAGAAGAAGAAGGTGGAGAAGAAGGTCAAAAAGAAAGGGAAGATGAAGAAGATGAAAAAAGAAGAAGAAAAAGAAGAAGTGGAAGAAGAAGAGGAAGTGGATAATGATGAGGAAGAAACAGAAGAAGGAGACAGGGAAGAGGAAGAAGAAAAAGAAGGAGGATAAAAAAAAGCGGAAGAAGAAGAAGAAGAAGAACAAGAAGAAGGGGAAGAAGAAGAAGAAGAAGAACAAGTAGAAGAAGGAGAATAATAATAAAAAGAAGAGGAAGAAGAAGAAGAATTAGAAGTAGTAGTGGAAGAAGAAGAAGAAGAAGAAGAAGAGTAATAAAAAGAAAAAGAGAAAGAAAAAGAAGAACTAAAAGAAGAAGAACAACAAGAAGACAAAATAGAAGAAGAAGAAGAAGAACATGAAGAAGAAGAAGATGAAGAAGTGGAAGAAGACGAGGAAGAAGAAGAAGAAGTGGAAGAGGAAGAACAAGAAGTCGAAGAAGAAGAAGTGCAAGACGAAGAAGAGGAAGTAAAAGGAGTGGAACAAGAGG
>JAIUJO010002119.1:100000-102500 GCA_023846275.1 Vanilla planifolia
AAATGGAAGAAGAAGAAACAGAACAAGAAGAAGCAGAAGAGGAAGAAGTGGAAGAGGAAGAAGATCAAGAGGAAGAAGGTGAAGAAGAAGAAGAAGAAGAAAAAGAAGAAGAAGAATAAGAAGAAGAATAAGAAAAAGAAGAGGAAGATGAAGAAGAAGTAGAAGTTGTAGAAGAAGAAGAATAAGAAGAAGAAGAATAAAAAGAAGAAGAGGAAGAAGAGAAGAAGAAGAAGTAGAAGAAGAAGAACAACAAGAAGATGAAATAGAAGAAGAAGAAAAAGAAGATGAAGAAGAGGTAGAAGAAGACGAGGAAGAAGAAGAAAAAGAAGATTAGGAAGAAGAAGAGGAGGAAGAAAACATAAGAAGAGGAAGGAGGAAAAGAAGAAGTAGATAAAGAAGTCGAAGAAGACAAGGAATAAGAAGAAGAGGAAGAAGAAGAACAAGAAGACAAAGAAGAAGAAGAGGAAGACGAAGAAGAGGAAGAAAAAGGAGTGGAAGAAGTGGAAGGCGATGAAGAGGAGGAAGAAGAAGAAGAGAAAGAAGAAGAAGAAGAGGAAGAATAAGAAGAAGAGGAGGAAGAAGAAGAAAGACAAGTGAAAGAAGAAGAAAAAGAAGAAGTAGAAGGAGGAGGAGAAGATGAAGAAGAAGAAGGATAAGAAGTAGTAGAAGAAGGAGGAGAAGAATAACAAGAAGTTAAAGAAGAAGAAGAAGAAGAGGAAGAACAAGTAGAACAAGAAGATGAAGAAGTAGAAGAAGAAAAAGAAGAAGGCTTCAAAGTAGAAGAACAAAAGAAGAATAAGAGTGGAAGAAGAGGAAGATGAAGAAAGAAGAAGAAGAAGAAGAAGAAGAATTAGAAGAGGAAGAAGAAGAACAAGAACAAGAAATGGAAGATGAAGAAAAACAAGAAGACGAAGAAGAAGAAGAAGAAGAAGATGATGATGATGATGAAGTGGAAGAAGAAGAAGTGAAATAAGTAAAAGAAGAAGAAGAAGAAGAAAAGGAACAAGAAGAAGAGGAAGAAGAAGAAGGGATAGTGAAACAAGAAGAAAAGGAAGAAGATAGAGAAGAAGAAGAAGAATAGGAGGAGAAAGAAGAAGAAGAAGAAGAAAAAGAAGAGAAGAAGAAAAAGAAAAAGAAGAAGATGGAGAAGAAGAAGAAAAAGAAGGAGAAGGAGAAGGAGAATAAAGAGAAGAAGGATAAGATGAAGAAGAAGCATAACTAGAAGAAGAAAGAGAAGAAGAAGGAGAAGATGAAGCAGAAGAAGAAGGAGAAAGAGGAGTAGAAGAAGAAGATGAAGAACAAGACGAGGAACAAGAAGTAGAACATGAAGATGAAGAAGAAAACGAAGAAGAAGAAGAAGAAGGAGAAGAAGATGTAGTAGAACGAGGAAGAAGAAGAAGTGGAAGTCGATAATAATGAAGAAGACAAAGAAGAAGAAAAAGATGAAGTGGAAGTGGATGAAGAAAAAGTAGAAATTGAAGAAGAAGATAAAAAAGAAGAAGGATCAAATGAAGGGGAAGAAAAAGAAGAAGAAGAAGAAGAAGAAGCACAAGAGGAGGAAGAAGAAGAAGAAGAAGATTTAAAAGAGGAAGAAGAAGAAGAAGAAGGAGAAGAGGAAGAAGAAAAACAAGAAGAAGAAGAAGACTAAGAAGAAGAAGAAAAAGTAGAAGAAGAAAAAGTAGAAGAAGAAGAAGAAGAAGAAGAAGAAATAAAATTGGAAGAAAGAGAAGAATAAGGAGGAGAAGGGGAAGGTGGAGAAGAACAAAAAGAAGAGGATGGGGAAGAAGAAGGAGAAGAAGAAGAAGAAAAAGATCATGAAGAAAAGAAGTTGTCACATAGTAATAATAATAATAATAATAATAATAATAATAATAATGAGAAGATGGAGATGAAGAAGAAGAAAAAGGAGAAGGAGAAGAAGAAAAAGAAGTCGAAGGAGAAGATGAAGAAGGAGAAGAAGTAGAAGGAGGAGAAGAAGAAGAGGAAGACAAAGAAGAAGAAGAAAAAGAAGATGGAGAAAGAGAAGAAGAAGAAGAAGAAGAAGAAGAAGAAGAAGAAGAAAAAGATGAAGCAAAAGATGAAGAAGAAGAAAATGAAGGAAAAGAAGAAGTTGGAGGAGGAGTTGAAGTAGGTTAAGAAAAAGAAGAAGAAGAAGAAAAAGAAGAAGAAGAAGAAGAAGAAGAAGAAGAAGAAGAAGAAGTGGAAGAGGAAGAACAAGAAGAAGAGTAAGAAGAAGAATATGGTGATGATTATGATGATGATGATGATGTGCAAGAAGAAGATGAGGAAGAAAATGAAGAGGAAGAAAAGGAAGAAGAAGAAGAGGAAGAAGAAGAAGAAGAAGAAGAAGAGGAAGAAGACAAAGTAGAAGAGGAGGTGGAAGTTGAAGAAGAAGAAGAAAAGGATCAAGAAGAAGAACAAGGAGGAGAAGAAGATGACAAAGAATAAGAATAAGAAGAAGAAGAAGTAGAAGTAAAAGAAGATGAAGAAAAAGAAGACG
>JAIUJO010001640.1:0-7500 GCA_023846275.1 Vanilla planifolia
TTCTTCTTCTTCTTTCTCCTTCAACTACTTCTTTCTTCTTCTTCTTCTTCTTATTTCTTCTTCTTCTTCTTCATTCTTCTTCTTCTTTCTTCTTTTTCTTCTTCTTCTTTCTTATTTTTGTTCTCTTTCTTCTTCTTCCTTCTTATTCTTCTTCTCTTCTTTCTTCTTCTTCATTCTTCTTCTTCTTTCTTCTTTTTCTTCGTTCTTCTTCTTCTTCTTCTCCTTCTTACTTCTTCCTTCTTCTTTTTCTTCTTCATGCTTCTTCTTCCTTCTTCTTTCTTCTCTCTTATTCTGCTCTTTTCTTCTTCTTTCTTCTTCTTCTTTCTTCTTCTTTTGTCTTCTTCTGATTCTTCTTCATTCCTCTTCTTCATCTTCTTCTTCTTTCTTCTTCTTCTTCCTTCTACTTCATCTTCTTCTTCTTTCTTCTTTTTTCTTCTTCTTCTTCTTCTTCTTCTTCTTCTTCTTCTTTCTTCTTTGTCTTCATTCTTCTTCTTCTTCTTCATTTTTCTTCTTCTTCTTTCTTCATCTCCTTCTTCCTATTCTTTCTTCATCATCATCATCTTCTTCTTCTTCTTCTTCTTCAATTTCTTCTTCTCCTTCTTTTTTCTTCTTCTTTTATTCTTCTTCTTCGTATTTCTTCTTTTTCTTCTTTTTCGTTCTTCTTCTTCTTCTTCTTCTTCTTTCCTGCTCTTTCCTTTCTGCTTCTTTCTTCTTCTTCTTCTTTCATCTTCTTCTTTCTTCTTCTTCTTCTTTCTTCTTCTTATTCTTCTTCTACTTCATCTTCCTTCTTCTACATCTTCTTCCTTCTTTTTAGTTTTTTTTCTTCTTTTTTTTTTTCTTTTTTCTTCTTCTTTTTCCTTCTTCTTTCCTCTTCCTTTTTCATCTTCTTCTTCTTCTTTCTTCTTTTTCTTCTTCCATCTTCTTCATTCTTCTTCATCTTATTCTTTGTTCTGTTTCTTTCTTCTTCCTCTTCTTTTTCCTTCCTCTTCTTCTTCTTCTTCTTCTTCTCTCATCTTCTTTCTTCTACTTCTTTTTTCTTCCTCCTCTTCCTTGTTCTTCTTTCTTCATCTTCTTCTTATTTCTTCTACCTTCTTCTTCTTTTTCTTCTTCTCCTTTCTTCTTCCTTCTTCTTCTTCCTCTTCTTCTTAATCTTTCTTCTTATTCTTATTATTCTTCTTCTTCTACAACTTCCACTTCCTCATCTTCTATTTATTCTTTCTACTTTTTCTTCTTCTTCATCTTTGTTCTTCTTCTTTTACTTCTTTCTCTTCTTTTTGTCTCTTCTTCTTCTTCTTCTTCTTCTTCTTCTTCTTCTTCTTCTTCTTCTTCTTCTTCTTTCTTCTACTTCTTTCTTCTTCTTCTTTCTTCTTCCTTTTCTTCTTCTTTTCTCTCTTCTTCTTCTTCTTCTTTTTCTCTTCTTCTTCTTCTTCTTCTTCTTCTTCTTCTTCTTCTTCTTCTTTCTTCTTCTTTTACTTCTTCTTCCTTTCTCTTCTCATTTCTTATTAGTTTTTCTTCTTTTTTTTTTCTTCTTCTTTCTTCTTCATTTTCTTTCTTCTTACCCTTCTTCTTCTTCATTTTTCATCTTTTTCTTTCTTCTTCTTTCTTCTTCCTTCATCTTCTTCTTTCGCCTTTTTCATCTTTCTTCTCCTTCTTCTTCTTCTGCTTCTTTCTTTTTCTTCTTTCTTCTTCTTTTTCTTCTACTTCTTTCTTCTTCCTCCTCTTCTTCTTTTTCTTCTTCTTCTTTTTCTTCTTATTATTATTCTTCTTCTTCTCCCTTCTTTTTCCTTCTTCTTCTTTCTTCCTCTTTATTTTTCTTCTTCTTTTATTCTTTTCTTCTTCTTCGTTTCTTCTTATTATTATTCTCTTCCTTCTCCCTTCTTTCCTTCTTCTTTCTTCTCTTATCTTTTCCTCTTTTATTCTTTTTATTCTTCTTTCTTCTTCTTCTTTCTTAAATTTTTCTATTCTTTTCCTTCTTATTATCTTCATCTTCTTTCATCTTAATCATATTCTCTTCTTCTTTCATTATTTTTTTCTTCTCTTCTTTTTCTTCATCCTTCTTCTTACTTCTTCTTCTTCTTCATCGTTCTGTATTTTCATCCTTCTTCATCTTTTTCTTCTTCTTCTCCCTTTCTTCTTCTTCTTCATCTTCTTCTTCTTCTTCTTCTTCTTCTTCTTCTCCTTCTTCTTTTTCTTCATCTTTCTTCTTCTTCTTCTTCTTCTTCTTCTTCTTCATCTTTCTCTTCTTCTTCTCCTTCTTCATCTTTTTCTTCTTCTTCTCCTTCTTCTTTTCTTCATCTTTCTTCTTCTTCTTCTTCTTCTTCTTCTCCTTCTCCTTTATTTTCTTCTTCTTCTTTTCGTTCTTCTTCTTTCTTCTTCTTCCTCTTCTTCTTCTTCTTATTCTTCTTCTTCTTTTATCTTCTTCTTCTACTTCCTCTTTCCTCTTCTTCTTCTTTCTTCTTCATTTTTTCCTTCTTTCTTCTTCAACTTCTTTCTTGAACCCTTTTTCTTCTTCTTTGTTTTTCTTTTTCTTTTTTCTTCATCATCATTCTTCTTCTCTCCTCTTTTCTTCTTCTTCTTCTCTTCTTCTTTTGTTCTTGTTCTTCTTCTTCTCCTCCTTCTTCTATTTCTTCGTCTTCTTCTTCTACTACTACTACTTCTTCTTCTACTTATTCTTTTTCTTTTTCTTCTTCGTCTTCTTCAACTTCTTATTTCTTCTTCTTCTTCTTTTTCCTCTACCTTGTTCTTGATTTTCATCTTTTTTCTTCTTTCTTCTTCCTCTTTCTTCTTTCTTCTTTGTTATTCCTCATTTCTTCTGTTTCTTCTTTCTCTTCTTATTTTTGTTCGTTCTTCTTCTTCTTCTTCTTACTTTTTCTTCTTCTTCTTTCTTCTTCTTCTTCTTATTATTCTACTTTCTTCTCCTTCTTCTTCCTCTTCTTCTTTTCCAACTTTTTAATCATCTTTCTTCTTCCTCCTATTTTTCTTCTTCTTTCTTCTTCTTCTTCTTCTTCTTCTTTGTTCTTCTTTTTCTTTCTTCTTCTTCTTCTTCTTCTTCTTTCTTTTTCTTCTTCTTTTGATTGTTTATTCTTCTTTCTTCTTCTTTTTCCTTCTTTTCCTTTCTTCTTTTTTTTTCTTCTTCTTCTTCTATGTCTTCTTCTACTTTCTTGTTCTTCTTCCATCTTCTTCTTTCTTGTTCTCTTTTTTTTGTGTTCCTTCTTCTTCTTATTCTTTCACCTTCTTCTTCTTCGTCTTCTTCTATCTTTCTCTTCTTCTTTCTTCTTCAATTTTCTCCTTCTTTCTTTTTCTACTTTTTTCTTTTTCTTATTTCTTCTTCCTCTTCATTTCTCTTCATTCTACTTCTTTATCTTTGTTCTTCCTTCATCTTCTTCTTTTTATTTTCCTAATTCTTCTTCTTCTTCTTCTTCTAAATCTTTAATCTTCTTCTTTTTCTTTTTTTTTGTCTACTTCTTCTTCATCTTCTTATTCTTCTTTCTTCTGTTTCTTCTTCTTCTTCTTTCTTCCACTTCTTCTTTCTCTTCTTCTCTTTGCTTCTACTTCTTCATCTTTCTTCTTCTTCCTCTTCTTCTTCTTCTTCTACATTCTTCTGCTTCTTTGTTCTTCATCTTTTTCTTCTTCTACTTTTTTCTTCTTCTTCTTCTGCCTTTTCATCTTCTTCTACTTCTTATTCTTCTTTCTTCTTCTTCTTCTTCTTCTTCTTCTTCCTCTTCTTCTTTCTCCTCTTTCTTTCTTCTTCTTTTTCTTTCTACTTCTTCTTTCTTCTTCATCTTCTTTCTTCTTATCCATCTTCTTCTTCTTCTTCTTCTTTCTTCATCTTCATTCTCTTTTACTTTCTTCTTCTTTTTTTCCTCCTCTTCCTTCTTCCTCTTTTCTTCTTCCATCCTCTACTTCTTCCTTCTTCTTCTTCTTCTTTATTCTACTTCTTCTTTCTTCTTCCTCTTCCTTCTTCTTTCTTCATCTTCTTTCTTCTTTCTACTTCTTCTTTCTCCTTCTTCTTCTCTCTTCTTCTATTTTCTTTTCTTCTTCTTCTTCTTCTTCTTCTTCATTTCCTTCTTCTTTTTTCATTTCTTTCTTCTTCTTCTTCATCTTTCTTCTTCATCTTCTTCTTCTTCTTCCTCTACTTCTTTCTTCTTCTTCTTCTTCTTTCTTTATCTTCTTCTACTTCTTCTTCTTTCTTCTTCTTCTTCTTCGTCTTTCTTCTTGTTCTTCTACTTCTTCTTATTTCTTCTACTTCCACTTTCTTCATTTTTTTTCATCTTCCTCTTCTACTCTTCTTTTTTCTTTTTCTTCTTCTTTTTTCTTCCCTCTTCTTCTTCTTCATCTTCTTCTTCTTCTTTCTTCTACCTCTTCTTTCTTCTATATCGCTCTCTCATTTCTTTTTCTTTCTTTTTCTTCTTCTTGTTATCCTTCTTCTTCTTCTTCTTCTTCTTCTTCTTCTTTCTTCTTGTTCTTCCTTCTTCTTTCTTCTTGTTCTTCCTTCTTGCTTTTTCTTCTTCGTCTTTCTTCTTTTTCTTTCTTCTTCTTCGTACTTCCTTTTCTTTTTATTCATTTTCCCCTTTCTTCTTCTTCTTCTTCTTCCTTATTCTTCTTATTCTATGTTTTCTCCTTTCCACTTCTTCTTCTTTCTTCTTCTTCTTTTTCTTTTTTCTTCTTTGTTCTTCTTCTTCTTCTTCTTCATTCTTCTTCTTTCTTCTCCTTTTTTCATCCTCTTCCTCTACTTTCTTCTTCTTCTTCTCCTTCATCTTCCTTCTTCATCTTCTTCTTCTTTCTTAATTTTCTTCTTCTTCCTCTACTTCTTCTTCCTCATGTTCTTCTTTCTCCTTTTTCGTCTTCTTCTTTCTTCTGTCTTCTTCTACTTCTTTTTCTTTCTACTTCTTCTTCTTTGTATTTTTACTTGTTTTTCTTCTTCTTTTTTTGTCTTCTAGTTCTTCTTTCTTCTCTACTTTCTTCTTCTTCTTCTTCTTCTTTTGTTTTCTTTTTCTTCTTCTTCTTCTTTCTTCTTTTTTTTCTTCTTCTTCTTCTTCTTCATTCTTCTTCTTCTTCTTTCTTCTTCTTCTTTCTTTTTCTTTTAATTTCTTTTTTTCTTTCTTCTTCAACTTCTTTCTTGTAATTCTTCTTCTTCTTCTTCGTTTTTCTTATTTTTCTTCCTTCTTCTTTCTATTTCTTCTTCTTTCTGTTTGTTTTTTTCTTCTTCTTCTTCTACCTTCTTCTGTTTCTTATTATTCTTCCCCTTTCTTCTTCTTTGTCTTACTCCTTCCTCTTTCTTCTTCTTCTTCTTCTATGTTTTTCTTCTTTCTTCTACTTTTTTCTTCTTCTTCTTCTTTCTTCTTTCATCTTCTTCTTTCTTCTTATTCTTCTTCTTCGTTCCTCTTCTCCTTCCTCTTCTTCTTCTTCTTCTTCCCTCTTCCTCTTCTCCTTCTTCCTCTTTCTTCTTCTTCTTCTTCTTTCTTGTTTTACTTTTTCCTTCTTTTTGTTTCTTCTTCATCTTCTTTCTTCTTATCATTCTTCTTCTTCTTCTTCATTTTTTATCTCCTTTCTTCCTCTAGTTTCTTCTTCTTCTTCTTCTATCTTCTTTTTCTTCTTCTTCTTCTTCTCCTTCTTCTTCTTCTTCTTCTTCTCTCTTCTTCTTCTTCTTATTTATTCACCTTCTTTCTTCTTCTTTTCTTTCTTCTTCTTTTTCTTTCTTCTTCTGCTTCATCTTATTTCTTCACCTTCTTCTTCTTCTCCTTCTTCTTCATTTTCTTCTTCGTTCTTCTTCTTCTTCATATTTTTCTTCTTCCTTCTACTTCTTTCTTTTTCTTCTTTCTTCTTCTTATTCTTTCTTCTTCATCTCTCTCTTCTACTTCTTCTTACTTCTTCAACTTCTTTCTTCTTCTTCTTTCCATCTTCTTCTTCTTCTTCTTCTTCTTCTTCTTCTTCTTCTTGTTCTTCTTTTTCTTTCTTCTTCACCTTTCTTCTTCTTCTTCTTCTTTTCTTCTTCTTCTTGCTTCTTTTTCTTTTCTACTTCTTCTTCTTCTTCTTCTTCTTCAGCTTTCTTCTTGTTCTTGTTCTTCTTCTTCTTATTTCTTCTACTTCTTCTTTCTTCTTCTTCTTCTTCTTTTTTCTTCTTCTTATTCTTCTTCTTCTTCCTCTTTCTTCTTTCTTCTTCTTCTCCTTCCTTCTTTCTCTTTCTTCTTCTTCTTCTATGTTTATCTTCTTAATTCTTCTTCTTCTTCTTTCTTCTTCTTCTTCTTTCATCTTCTTTTTTCTTTTTCTTTTTTTCTTCTTCTTCTTCCTTCTCTTCTTCTTCTTCTTCTTCTTCTTCTCTCTTCTTCTTCTTCTTTCTTCTTCTTCTTTCTTCAACTACTTTTTTCTTCTTTTTGTGTCTTCATCTTCATCTTCTTTCTTCTACTTCTTTTTTCTTCTTCTTCTTCTTCTTTCATTTTCGTCTTCTTCTTCTTCTTCTTCTTCTTTCTTCTTCTTCTTTCTTCTTCTCGTTCTTCTTTCTTCTTCTTGTTCTTCTTCTTCTTCTTCTTTCTTCTTTCTTCTTCTTCTCCTTCCATCTTTCTCTTTCTTCTTCTTCTTCTTCTTCTATGTTTTTCTTCTTTCTTGTTCTTCCTTCTTCATCTTATTCTTTCTTCTTCTTCTTCTTCTTCTTCTTCATCTTCTTCTTTCTTCTTCTTCTTCTTTCATCTTCTTCTTTCATCTTCTTCTTTCTTCTTATTTTTTTCTTCTTCTTCTTCGTTCTTCTTCTTCCTCCTCTTCTTCTTCTTCTTCTTCTCTTTTTTTCTTTTTCTTCTTCCTCTTTCTTCTTCTTCTTTCTTCATCTAATTTTTTCTTCTTTGTTTTTCTTCTTCTTCATCTTCTTTCTTCTTATCCTTCTTCTTCTTCTTCTTGTTCTTCTTTTTCAACTCCTTGTTTTTCCCTCATCTTTCTTCTTCTTTTTCATCTTTTATCTTCTTATTCTTCTTCTTCTTTCCTCATCTTCTTCTCATTTTTCTTCTTCTTCTTATTTCTTTATCTTCTTCTTCTTCTTCTTATTTTATTCTTTATTCGAGGGAAAAAATTGGTTAGATCATATTCATGAAGCGACGAATTCTTGGGCCGAGCTAGATTCGAAGCAGCGTAGACTTCTTATCAACGAATTTACAGTCCGTCCCCATTAACCGCTCGGGCATCGACCCAGGAAGACTGAATTCTAGGTTTATGAATAATGTATAATACTGATATGATAATCCACAATCAACTACCTTTCATAGTCCCCTCTTCACCTTCTTATTCTTCTTTTTCTTTTTGTTTCCACTTCCTCATCATCTTCTTTCTTCTCTTTCTTCTTCATCTTCTTCTTCATTCTTCTTCTTCTTCTTCTTCTTATTCTTCTTCTTCTATCTTCATCTTCTTCTTCTTTCTTATTCTTATTCTTTCTCCTTCTTTCTCTTCATCTTGTTTCTTCTTCTACTTCTTCTTTCCTCTTCTTCATCTTCTTCTTCTTTATCTTCTATCTTC
>JAIUJO010001640.1:12500-45000 GCA_023846275.1 Vanilla planifolia
TCTTCCTCTTCTTTCCTCTTTCTTCTTCTTCGTCATCTCTCTTCTTCTTTTTTCTCTCTTCGTCATCTTTCGTATTCCTCTTCTTCCTCCTCTTCATCTTTCTTCTTTTTTTTCCTCTTTTTCTACTTCGTCTTCTTTTTCTTCTTCCTCTTCTTTCTTCTCCTTCTTCTTATACTTTCTTCTTCCTTTTCTTATTGATCATCTTCTTCTTTCTTCTTCTTTCCTCTTCGTCTTTTTTCATCTTTTTTCTTCTTCTTCTTCATAGTTCTTCTTCTTCTTCTTCATCTTTTTCTTCTTCTTCTTCTTCTTTCTTCTTCTTCGTCTTCTTTTTCTTCTTCTTCTTCTTCTTCTTATTCTTCTTCTTCTTTCTCTTCTTCTTTGTCTTTCTTCTTCTTCTTTTTTCTTATTCTTCTCCCTTTTGCTTCTTCTTTCTTCGTCTTCTTTCCCCTTCTTTCTTCTCCTTCTTCTTCTTCTTCTTCTTTTTCTTCTTTTTCTTCTTCTTTTTCATCTTCTTCTCATTCATCTACCTCTTCTTCTTCTTCTTCTTTCTCTTCTTCCCCTTTGTCTTTCTTCTTCTTCTTTTTTCTTATTCTTCTCTCTTCTGCTTCTTCATTCTTCGTCTTCTTTCCCCTTCTTTTTTTCTCCTTCTTCTTCTTCTTCTTCTTCTTCTTCTTCTTTTTCTTCTTCTTTTTCATCTTCTTCTTGTTCATCTACCTCTTCTTCTTCTTCTTCTTCTTCTTCTTCTTTTTCTTCTTTTTTCTTCTTCTTCTTCTCCTTTCAACCTCTTCAATTTTCTTATTCTTTCTTCTTCTTCTTCTTCTTTCTTCTTCTTCTTCTACTTCTTCTTCTTCTTCCTTCTTGTTCTTCTTTTTTTTCTTCTTTCTTCTTCTTCTTTCATTTTTCTTCTTCTTCCTTCTTCTTCTTATTTTCTTCTTCCTCTTTCTTCTTCCTCTTCTTCATCTTCTTCTTTCTTCTTCCTCTTCAATCTTTTTGTTCTTTCTTCTTCTTCTTCTTCCTCTTCTTCCTCTTCTTTTTTTCTTTGTTCTTCTTCTTCTTCGTTTTTCTTCTTCTTTCTTCTTCTTCTTTCTTCTTTCTGTTTTTTCTCTTTTTTTCTTTATTCTTCTTCTTTCTCTTGTCTTCTTTCTTCTTCCTTCTTTCTTCTGTACTTCTTCTACATTTTTTTCTTTCTTCTTCTTTCGTCTTCTTTTTCTTCATCTTCTTCTTTTGCCTCTTTCTTTTTCTTCTTCTTCCTATTCTTCTTCTTCTTCCTATTCTTCTTCTTCTTCTTCTTCTGCTCTCTTCTTCTTCTTCTTTCTTTTTCTTATTTCTTCTTCTATTCCTTCTTCTTCTTCCTTCTTCTTCATTCTTCTTCTCCTTCTTCTTCATCTTCTACTTTCTTGTTCTTTGTTCTTCTTCTCTTTTTCTTCTATCTTCTTTTTCTTCTTTCTTCTTCTTTCTTTTTCTTCTTCTTCTTCTTCTTCCTTTTTCCTCTCTTTCTTCTTCTTTATTCTTCTTCTTTATTCATCTTCTTTTTCTTCCGTCTTATTTTTTCTACTTCATCCATCTTCTTCTTGTTCTTCTTTCTTCTTCTTCTAAATTCATCATCTTTCATCTTCTTCCTCTTTCTTCTCCATCTTCTTCTTCTTCCTCATCCTCTTCTTTTATTCTACTTTTTCTTCTTCTTCTTGTTCTTCTTCTTCTTGTTCTTCTTCTTCTTCTTCTCCTTTTCTTCTTTCTTTTTCTTCTTCTTCTTCTTCTTTCATCGTCTTCTTCTTCTTCTTCTTCTTCTATCTTCTTCTTCTTCTTCTTCTTCCTCTTTCTTTTTCTACCTCTACTTTCTTCTTCTTATTGTTTGTTTTTCTTCTTCTTTCTTTTCTTCTTCTTCTTCTTTTACTTCTTTCATCTTCTTTTTCTTCGTCTTATTTTTTCTTCTTTTGCTGCCTCTTTTTTTTCTCTTTCTTTTTCTTTTTCTTTCTTTTTCTTTTTCTTTCTTGTTCTTCTTCCTTCTTCTTCTTTCTTCTATTTTTTCTTCTACTTCTTCTTCTTCTTCTTCTTCTTTCTCTTCTTTGTTAATCTTCTTCTTCCTCCTTTCTTCTTCTTCCTTCTTCTTCTTCTTCTTTCTTTTTCTTCTTCTTCTTCTTCTTCTTCTTCTTCTTCTTCTTTTTCTTCTTCTTCATCTTCTTTTTCTTTATCTTCTTCTTCTTATTATTATTTATCTTTCTCCTTCTTACTCTTCTTATTCGTTTACTTCTTGTTTTCTTCTTCTCTTTTTCTTTTCTTCTTCATCTTCATCTTCTTCTTTCCTCTTCTTCTTTTTTTCATATTTCTTCTTCTTCTTCTTCTTCTTCTTCTTCTTCTTCTTCTTTCTTCTTCTTCTTCTTCTTCTACTTCTTCTTTCTTCTTCTTCTTTCTTCTTCTTTTTATCGCTTTTCTTTCTTCGTCATCTTCTTTCTAAGTATCCATCTTCTTCTTCTTCTTCTTCTTCTTCTTCTTCTTCTTCTTCATTCTTCTTCCTTTTCTTATTTCTTCTTCTTCTTCTTTCTTCTACTTTCTTGTTCTTTTTTCCTCTTCATCATCATCTTCTTCTTCTTCTTATTTCTTCGCCTTCTTCTTCTTTTTCTTTCTTTCTTCTTCTTCTTCTTCTTCTTCTTCTTTCTTCATCTTCTTCTCCTTTTGCCTTCTTCTTTTTCTTATTTCTTGTTCTTCTTCTTCTTCATCTTCTTCATCAACTTCTTCTTTCTCTTCTTCTTCTTCCTTCTTCTAATTCTTCTTCTTTCTTCTTCTTCTTCTTCCATCTTTGTCTTCTTCTTCATCTTCTTTCTTTTCTACTTCTTCTTTTTCTTTCTTTTTCTCCTTCTTACTTCTTTTTCTTCCTTCTTCTTCTTTCTTTTTCTTCTTGCTTCTTTTTCTTCTTTCTTCTTCTTTTTCTTCATCTTCTTCTTCTCCCTTCTTCTTTCTTCTCCTTCTTACTTCTTGTTCTTTCTTCTTCTTCTTCTTCTTCTTCTTCTTTCAACTTCTTATTCTTTCTTCTTCTGGCTTCTTCTTCTTCTTACTTCTTTCTTCTTCTTCTTCATCTTTCTTCTTCCTCATCTTTCTTCTTCCTCATCTTTCTTCTTCATTCTTCTTCTTCATCTTTTTTTTCTACTTTCCCTTCTTTCTTCTTCTTTCTTTTTTTCCTCTTTCTTTTCTTCTTCTTCTTTCTTCTTTCTTCGTCTTCTTCTTTCATCTACCTTCTTTTTTTTCTTCTTGTTCTTCATCTTCTTCTTCTTTCTTCCTCTTCTTTTTTCTTTTTCTTCTTTCTTCTTCTTCTTCTCTCTTCCTTCTCCTCTTTCTTGTTTGTTCTTCTTCTGCTTTCTTCTTCTTTTTTTTTCTTTTTCCTCTTCTTCTTCTTCTACTTCTTCTTCTTCAACCACTTCTTTCCTGTTTCTTCTTCTTCTTTCTTCTTCTCTTCTACTTTCTTCATTGTTCTTTTTCTTTCTTCTTCTTCTTATTCCTCTTTCTTCTTTCTTCTTCTTCTTCTTCTTCTTCTTCTTCTTCTTCTTATTTTTGTTCTTAGTTCTTTATTCTTCTTCTTCTTTCTTCTTTTTACTTTTTTCTTCTTTTTTCTTTGTTCTTCTTCTTTCTTCTTCTTTTTCTTCTTTCTTCTTGTTCTTCTTCCACCTCTTCTTCTTCTTCTTTGTTCTTTCTTATTCTTTTTCTTCTTTCTTCTTCTTCTTCTTCTTCTTTCTTCTTTCTTCTTCACCTTGTTCATTTTTTTTCTTCTTCTACTTCTTCTTCTTGATCTTCTTTCTTGTGCATCTTCTTTCATCTTCTTCTTCTTCTTTATTCTTTTTCTTTCTTCTTCTACTTTGTTCTTCTTATTCTTCTTCTTTATTCCTCTTATTCTTTGTTCTTTCTATACTTTATCTTCTTCTTCTTCTTTTTCTTCTTCTTCTTCTTCTACTTCTTTCTTCTTCCTCCTCTTATTCTTCTTCTTTCTTCTTCGTCATCTTTCTTCTTCGTTCTTCATCTTCTTCTTCTTCTTTCTTTCTTCTTCTTCTCCTTCTTCTACTTTCTTCTTCTTCTTTCTTCTTCTTCTTTGTTATTCTTATTCTTCTTCTTTATTCTTTCTCTTCTTTCTTCCTCTTCTTTCTTTTTCTTTTTCTTTCTTTTTTCTTTCTTTTTTCTTTCTTCTTCAATTTTTTTCTTGTTATCCTTTTTCTTCTTCTTCTTCTTCGTTTTTCTTCTTGTTATTCCTTCTCCTTTCTTTTTCTTCTTCTTTTCCCTTCTTCTTTCTTCTTTTTCTTTCTTCTTGTTCTTCGTACTTGTTCAACCTCTTATTCTTGTTCTCCTTTCTTCTTCTTCTTCTTCTTCTTTTTCTTTCTTCTTCTTTCTTCTTCTTCTTCTTCTTCTATTCTTCTTCTTTCTACTTCTTTCTTCTTCTTCTTCTTCTTCTTTCTTCATCATTTTCTTTCTTCTTCTTTTTTTTAATTCTTCTTCTTCTTCCTCTTCTTCTTCTTCTTCTTCTTAATTCTTTTTCATCTTGTTCTTCTTCTTCTTCTTCTTATTCCTCTTCTTTTTCTTCTTCCTTCTTCTTCTTCTTCTTTCTTTTTATGCTTCTTCTTCTATTTTTTCTTCTTTTTATTTCTTCTTCTTCATCTTGTTTCTTCTTATCCTTCTTCTCCTTCTTCGTTTCGCGTCTTCTTCTTCTTTCCTCTTCTTTCTTCTTCTTATTCTTTCTTCTTATTCTTCTTCTTCATTCTTCATTTTCTTCTTCTTCTTCTTCTTCTTCTTCTTCTTCTTCTTCTTTTTCTTCTTTCCTCTTCTTCTTCTTCTTCATTCTTCTTCTTCTTTCTCCTTCTTATTCTTTCTTCTTCTCTTTCTCTTCTTCTTCTTTCTTCTTTAACTTCTTTCATCTTTTTCCTCTTCTTCTTCCATGTACTTCTTCTTCATCTTCTTTCTTCTTTTTCTTTTTTTTTCCTTGTTTTTCTTCTTCTTACATCTTTTTCCTCCTTCATCTTCTTCTTTTTCTTCTTCTTCTACTTTAATTTTCTTCTTCTCCATTCTTCTTTCTTTTATTTTTTTCTTTCTTCTTGTTCTTTCTTCTTCTTCTCCTTTCTCCTTCTTCTACTTGTTCTTGTTCTTCTTCTTCTTCTTCTTCTTCTTTCACCTTCTTCTTCTTTCTTCTTTTTCTTCTTTTTTCTTCATTTTCTTCTTCCTCTTCTTTCTTCTTCGTCTTTTTCTTTCTTCTACCACTTCTTTCTTCTTCTTCCTCTATTTTCTTCTTCTTCATTCTACTTCTTTGTGCTTATTCTTCTTTCTTTTTCTTTCTTCTTCTTCTTTTTCTTCTTCTTCATCTTCTAATTCTTCTTTCTTCCGCTTCTTCTTTCTTTTTTTCGTCTTTTTCTTTTTTCTTTTTCTTCTTTCTTTTTCTTCTTTCATCTTCCCCCTCTTTCTTCTTCCGTCATTCTTCTTCTTCTATATTCTTCTTTCTTCTTCTTCTTTTTATTGTTCTTCTTTTTCTTCTTCTTCTTCTTCTTCTTTCTTTCTTCTTCTTCTTCTTTCTTCTTTCTTCTTCTTCTTCTTTCTTCTTCCTATTCTTTCTTCTTCTCTTTCTCTTCTTCTTTCTTTTTCTACTTCTTCTTCCTCCAACTTCTTCTTCTTATCCATCTTCTTTCTTCTTCTTCTTCATCTTTTTCCTTCTTTTTCTTCTTATTTCGTTTTCTTCCTTCTTCTTCTTCTTTCTTCCTCGTCTTCTTCTTTTTCTTCTTTCATCTTCTTCTTCTTTCTTCTTATTCTTCTCCAAATAAGAAGAAGAAAGAAGAAGAAAAAAAAAGAAGAAATTGGGGGAAAAAAGAGGAAGAAAGAAGAAGTTGAAAGAAGAAGAAGAAAGAAGAAGAACAAAGAAAAAGAAAAAGAAAGAAGAAGAAGAAGAAAAAGAAAAAGAAGTAGAAGAAGAAGAAGAAGAAGAAAAAGAAGAAAGAACAAGAAGAATAGAGAGAAAGAAGAAGAAGGAAGAACAAGAAAGAAGAATGAAGAAGAAAAAGAAGTAGAAGAAGGAAGAAGGAGAAGAAGAAGAAGAAGAAGAAGAATAAAAAGCACAAGAAGAAAGAAAAACACACAACAAGAAGAACAATGAAGGAGAAGGAGAAGAAGAAGAAGAAGAAGAAGAATAAAAAGCACAAGAAGAAAGAAAAACACACAACAAGAAGGACAATGAAGAAGAAGGAGAAGAAAAAGAAGGAGAAGAAGAAGAAGAAGAAGAGGAAGAAGAAGGAGAAGATGAAGAAGAAGAAGAAGAAGAAGAAGAAGATGAAGAAGAAAAAGAATAAGAAGAAGTACAAGAAGGAAGAAGAAGAAGAAAGTAGAAGAAGAAAGAAGGAAAGGAAGAAGAAGATAGAGGAAGAAAGCAGAAGAAGAAGAAAAAAGGAAAGAAATAAATGGAGGAAGAAGAAGAAGACAATGAAAGAAGAAGAAGAATAAAGTACACGAAGAAGAAAAGAAGATGGAAGAAAAAAGAAGAAGGAGAAGAAGAAGAAGAAGAAGAAGAAGAAGAAGAAGAAGAAGAAGAAGAGGAAAGAAGAAGAATAAAGAAGTGAAAAGAAGAAGAGGAAAGATGAAGAATAAAGAAGTGAAAAGAAGAAGAGGAAAGAAGAAGAATAAAGAAGTGAAAAGAAGAAGAGGAAAGAAGAAGAAGAAGAAAGAAGATGAATAAAAAAGAAGAAAAAAGAAGAAGAAAAAGAAAGAAGAAGAATGAAGAAGAAGTGAAAGAAGATAAAAGAAGAAAAAGAAGAAGAACTAGAAGAATAAGTGGAAGTAGAAGAAGAAGAAGAAGAGGAAGAAGGTGAAGAAGAGGAAGAAGAAGAAGAAGTGATGAGGGAGAAAAAGAGGAAGAAGATGACGAAGTGGAAGAAGAAGAGAAGAAGAAGAAGAAGAAGAGGAAGAAGAAGAAGAAGAAAAAGAAGAAGACGAAGAAGAAGAAAAAGAAAAGAAGAAGAAGAAGAAGAAGAATAGAAGAAGAAAAGGGAGACAAAGAAAAATAAGAAAGAAGAAAAAAGAAGAAAAAGAAGAAGAGGAAAGAAGAAGAAAGAAGAAGAAGTAGAGGAAAAAGAAAATTAAAGAAGGAAGAAGAAGAAGAAGAAGAAGAAGAAGAAGAAAGAAGAAGAAGACAGAGGAAAATTAATAATGAAAAAAAGATGTAGAAGAAGAAAAAAGAAGAAGAGAAGGAAGAAGAAGAAGAAGAAGAAGAGGAAGAAGTAGAGAAGTTGAAGAAGTGAAAGAAGAAGAAGAACAACAAGAAGAAGAAGAACAAGAATAAGAACACGAAAAAGAAGAAGAAGAATAATAATAACTAGAAGAAGATGAAGAAGTAGTAGAAGAAGAAGAAGAGCAAGAAGGTGAAGAAGATGAAGAAGAGGATGAGGAAGATGAAGATGAAGAGCATAAGGAAGTGGAAGAAGAAGAAGAAAAGAAGAAGAAGAAGAAGAAGAAGAAGAGCTATAAGAAGAAGAAAGAGAAGAAGAAGAAGAAGAAGAAGAAGAATAAAAAATGAAGAAAAATAAGAAGAAGAAAAAGAAGAAGAAAAAGAAAGAAGAAGAAGAAAGAAGAAGAAGAAGAAGAAGAAGAAGAGGAAAGAAGAAGAAAGAAGATGAAGAAGAAATAAGAAGAAGAAGAAGGAAGAAGAAGAAGAAAGAAGAAAAAAGAAGAAAAAGAGGAAGAAAGAAGAAGAAGGAAGACAGAGAAGAATGAAGAAGATGAAGAAAGAAAAGAAAGAAAGAAGGAGAATAAGAAAGAAAAAGAAGAAAGAAGAAGAAGAAGAAAAAACAAGCAGAAAAAAGAACAAGACGAAAGAAGAAGAAGAAGAAGAAAGAAGAGTCGAAAGAAGAAGAAGAAGAAGAAAGAAGAGTCGAAAGAAGAAGAAGAAGAAGAAAGAAGAGTCGAAAGAAGAAGAAGAAGAAGAAAGGAGAAGAAGAGGAAAGAAGGAGAAAGAAGTAGAAGTACAAAGAAGAAGAAAAAAAGTAAAAAAAGTGGATGAAAAAAGACCAAGAAAGAGAATAATGAAGAAGATAAAGAAAGAAGAAGAAAAAAGAAGAAGAATAAGAATGAAAAAGGAGAAAGAAGAAGAAGAACAAGAAGAAGAAGAAGAAGAAGAAGAAAAAGAAGAAAATGAAGAAAGAACAAGAAGATAAAAGAATGAGAAGAAAGAAGAAGAAGAAGATTGAAGTGTAAAAAGACGACGAAGAAGAAGAAGGAAGAAGATGAAGAAGAAGAAGTAGAAAGAAGAAGAAGAAGAAGAAGAAGGAAAAACAAGGATCAAGAAGAAGAAGAAGATAGAAGAAGAAAAAGAAGTATAAGAAGAAGAAGAAGAAAGAAGAAGAATTAGAAGAAAAGAAAGAAGAAAAAAAAAGCAGAAGAAGAAGAAGAAGAAGAATGAAGAAAGAAAGATGTAAATGAATAAGAAGAAGAAAGAAGAAGATGATGAAGAAGAAACTTGACGAAGAAGAATTAGATAAGGAAAGAAGAAGAAAGAAGAAGAAGAAAGACGAAAGAACAAAAAAGAAGAAGAAGAAGAAAGAGGAAAGAAGAAGTAAAAAAGAAGAGGAAGAAGAAGAAGAAGAAAAAGAAGAAAAAGAAGAAGATGAAGAAGAAGAAAAAGAAGAAGAAGAAGATTAAATAACAAAAAGAAGTAAAATAAGAAGAAAGAAGAAAGAAGAAGAATTAGAAGGAGAACAAACAAAAAACAAAAGAACAAGAAAGAAGAAAGAAAGAAGAGAAGAAGAAGAAGAAAAAAAAAAGAGGAATTAGAAGAAGAAAAGAAGGAAAGAGAAGACGAAGAAGAAGAAGTAGTAAAAGAAGAGGAAGAAGAAGAAGAAGAAGAAGAAAGAAGAAGAAAAAGAAGAAAGAAGAAGAAGAAGAAAGACAAAAGATGAAAAAAGAAGAAGAAGAATAAAGAAGAAAGAAGAAGAAGAAGAAGAATAAGAAGAACAAGAAGAAGAATTAGTGGAAGAAGAAGAAGAAGAAGAAGTGAAAGAAGTAGAAGAAGTGGAAGAAGAAGAAGATGATGAAAAAGACATCTTGTTTAAACTCCACAGAGTCTGAATCCAACTCCATAGAGTCAAACTCTGAACAATCTTCAGAAAAACAAATAGAAGAGTTCAAAAAGCTCAAAATCAATATGATTACAATAAACAAAATATTAACTCAAATAAAAGTTATACCTTTATTACCATCCCACCTATGTGTAGGTATTACATTTTGGGATATTTGCTCTTTAATTTATCTATTTTGTTTTTATTAAAAAGACTAATGGATGTTAAATCATCGTCTCCTTTTAATTCTATATTTCCTTGCATACGCTCGAAAATATAGGTGTGTTTATTACAAAAATTAGGATGGATATTAATTTTGAATAGTCGATTAGCTAGATTGGATTTGGCTCCTCCAATAATGCTACTTAGAGGATTATTTATGATTCGTTCGTCCATACAAACGATTATTATAGGTGTATCTATTCCGCTTCAGAATAGAGCAGTAATTTTTAGTTGTATCATACCTATGTGTAGGTATTTTATTTTGGGATATTTGCTTTTTAATTTATCTATTTTATTTTTATTAAGAAGACTAATGGATGTTAAATCATCGTCTCCTTTTAATTATATATTTCCTTGCATACACTCGAAAATATAGGTGTGTTTATTTAAAAAACGAGATTTAAAAGAAGGATCTTTATAAATCTCATTTTTTCTCCATGAGGTATGGCTTCCTTTAGTTTTTCTAAGTCTTCATCAGTTATCTCAAATTGTTCTCTTATACTATCTTGTAGTTCTATAGTATTTACTTCTTCAAAAGTAATTGTATTCATATTTATTCTAAATTCTTGATATTTTTCGGAAGTTTCAGACTCATCTATAGCTGTTTCAGATGTTATTATAGGAAAATCCTCATATTTATGAATGACTAATGTTCCAATAGCATTGTTTGGTCTGATGAGATAATCCTAATCTTCTAAACTAGTGTTTTTTATTAAGAGTATAGGAGCTTGGTAAGTCAGGATTCTATTATCCCATAAGTAATAAAAATGTTTTCTTTGGCCTGATGTGGGATGCTGTGTATTATCCCATAATAGCCAAAAGTTATTAAGATAATTAGATCTAAAGTTATCTCTATAGTTCGATAACGTTTTAATCTAAATCATTTTTCTCATATATATAGTATATCTTGGTGAGGATATTCTTTCTTTTTTTAGAAGTTTTAGGGATGGTAATAAAGGTATAACTTTTATTTGAGAGTTTTTTGAACTCTTCTATTTGTTTTTCTGAAGATTGTTTAGAGTGACTCTATGGATTCGGATTTAGACTCTGTGGAGTTTGAACAAGATGTAATTTTATAAACAAAACTATCTTCTGATATTTCATCTACAGTTCTAATATTGATGGAATATTCTTCTAGGTTAGAGATAAAAACTTTCTTAATGTTTACATGGCATTTATTAGCATAATGTTCTTCTTTGTTACACTTAAAACATCTACAATGTTTTTTACCTTTCTTTTTATTATATTTTTTAACAAATTTCTTTTTTTCTAAATTTTTTATCTATCTTAAATTCGGGTTTCCATTTTCTTTTAGTAATTTTATATTTGTGTTTTCTTTTATTTTTAAAAGAAGGTTTCGAATATGTTCTCCAATCATAAACTGGAGGACATCAATAGACATAATTTAAATCTTCTGAAAATTTTGAGCAACAGTTGTAGCCCATTCTAAAAGATTTTAAATTTTTACTCATTTCCTTTTGAGCAGATGTAGTCTCACAAGTTTTTTCCATAGCTTCTACTCAAGCTCTTCTAAGCATGCCAGTGTTATGGGGTCTCATAGTTCTTGTGAGGATATTAATTCACGATACTTAGCAGAAATTATGTTATTCCAAGGAAATGGAATTTTGGAAAAGAATCCTTGTATCCAAAATTCTTGTTGTAGGGTTTTGTCTAGATGATAAATGTATCCTATATATGTGGCTACAAATTCATCTAACATACATATGTCACATAATTTTATTTTATGAAGTTTTTCTTCATAATTTTGATTTTCATTCCATTCTGCCCCAGTAAAATCGGCTACTAATAATGACACCAATATTTCTATTACTGATTGTTTAGCAGGTTGTTGTAAAATATTTTGACATTCAGGTTAGTTATTTTTCTCAAAATTTGTTAACCAAGATAACGCATTACCTTCCCAATAATACATTACAAATTGAATGTATTCTGCAACCGTCATAGTGGGTGGAAGCATAAATATAGTTCCTTTTATCTTTTGTACCCATTTTACACAATAATCTTTTATTTTTTTATATGGGATATGATTAATATTTAATGTTAAGCCCCAAGTAGAAGAATCTCTTCTATCTTCAAGATGTCTATTTTTATTTTTATGGTAGGTATGCCAATCAGAGCATTTATCATAATTTATCATTGTAGAATAAGGAGTTGCATGACTTTGTTATATATTATCTCCTTATGATTCTTGCATATGAACTTCTGGTCTGTGTGAGGGTATATGAGTAGGTGGAGGTGGAGTTTCATAAGGGGGTGATTGAGGTATATAACCAGGAGGTCCTGGTAGATAAAGTGTACTACTTTCTCCACTTTTCATGTTAATTTTATAATCCGTTTGGGATCTATAAAAGTCTATTATTTGTTGATTTTGTTCATAATACATATAAAGGTTTTTACTAGAAGTTTCTCCAATTAATTCATGTTTTTGAAGTTCTAAAAACTTTGAATAAACTGATTTATCTAATTTTTGTAAATCCATAATCTTATAGGAAGATTTAAGTTTAACCATTAATGTTTGGTTAATTTTGTCCCAAGGTAATAGAACGTAGAAGTTGTAGGTATATTATTAGTTTTTTTATTATTTTCTTCGAGTTTTTGAATTTTATCTTTAATTTCTTTTAACTGATCTACGATAAAATTCAAAATACCTGCTATGGCAGGATCTTGTCCTACTGTGGTAGGTAAATGGATTATGTGTTCATAATCCTGTGTATTAGAGATTTGACAATTATAACTATCGTTAGGAACTAAAATTTCTTTCATGTTTTCAGTCTTTGTGTTCTAATAATATCTAAGTTTGTATAATAAATTCTGTTTCTTGCATTACTTTTTTCTGTTTTCTTTTTGTATTTCCTATTTTGACCCTCTATTTTATGGCTACATCTACCCTTCCAAAACCGCAAGATTCCCGTGGCTTTCTGGGGGAAGTAAGGGATTCTACAAAGACCACTATCCCTAGTAGACTGCTACATAAAATAGGAGCACAGCTATGGTTCGTTTACTACTCCATAGCGTAAAGAAAATACAAAAATTAAAGCCAAAAGTATTGCAATAAAACTAACCCATTGCATAAACAAAGAGATTATTAAAACACAAGGGGGAATGTTTAGTTATACATATGAAACATAAGCAAAAACATAAACTTTTAAAACTTACAGGACTTGAGCACTGTTGTCTCTGATACCAATTTTCAGCGGCACGCGCAAACTTAAACAACTTAAATAAGAGAGATGTACAAACTCAAACAAGAGAAAGAAAACTTGGAGAGAGCACACAAACACACTAAAAACACAAGAATAGTTTTTCTGATGCCCTTCTGGTAAGGCAAGGCTTCTTATTTATAAGGGATTCTTCCTTCATAGCGAAGTAAGTCTCTTTTAGCTAGTGCGCCTTTACTGTTGGTAGTGCGCCTTTTCTTTTAGTAGTGATCCTTCTTTTGCTATTGCGTCTTTACTTTTTGTAGTGTTTTGAAGGTCCCACCATGCTTTTATTAGTAAAGATGAAGCGCTTCGATTGTATCTTCGTCCATGTTAGGTTCTGGTTCTGATATGTTTTCACCCTGAAAGAAATATTTCTTTTTTGCCAAGTGCCCTATTTTTCCTAATTTGATATTTTGAAGAAATCTTTTCATCTTTCGTTCTCTTATTGCTTGATCTTCCATTTCTACTGCCAAGATGTCTATTAAAAACACTGTTTTACCATAAGAAACTTTTTTTGCTAGATATTTTGTTCCAAAATCTAGCATTCGAAAAAAATCCAAAGCAACATGCTTTCTAGCAATTTCTTCATTAAAGAGACTTTGTTGGAAGGTTTCCAATCTAGGACTCTATGAATCTTTCTTTAATATCCAAAGTTGAATAGAAGAATATAAATTAAAATATTCTCTTTCTTCCCAGATAGTCCATATCTGGGAGACGAACGTAGAAGAAAATTTGTTAGAGTAGGTTGTAAGGCAATTTTTGTAGAGTTCTGGTATATATCCAGTATAATCTATTGGATTTTTGGTATTGACATAGACTTCATGTACAATACCTCGTCTCAGTTGTTGTTGGTATTTTGGAATTTCATCGAAGCAGGCAATAATTCTTGGTCTTTCTGCCCAAAGATATAATACTTCTTGATCAAGAAAGAGCTGAATAATATTTGTTTCTTCCAATTGTCTAAAGAATTGAAGTAGTTTCTCTTCATCTAAGATATTAGTTTGATATAACTGAAGCATTTCTTGGACTGTAACTTCTGCTTCAAGTTTTCTTGAGTCCTCATTTTTTACTTTCAAAAGTTGAACTAGTCCCAAAAAGTCTTTGATTTTGAATTGTATGAGATCCGTTGTTTGTATGTTGGAGAACACATCTTCAAGCATTTCGATATTGAATAATTGCTGTTCTAAATTCTGTAAGGATTTAGATTGAGTAACTATTGATCGAGAAAGAAGTAGTTCCAACTGTCTTTTGTAGGCTTCTTCTTTGATATTTTGCTCTAGTAAAGCTTGTTTTTCAATCATGTATCCTTTTTCAATTTGGGTTAACCAATAATTGGCAGATCTCCAATCACTGGCCTATAAGGCTCGAAAATAGCCATTGAGTCTGTTGTAAAACTCGGGATCTGTTTGCTGTAATTGTTTGTTATACCAATCTTTTGCAATTGTGGCTGCAAATGTTTTCCCTTTTTCAATTACTCCTGTCTTTTTAGTGATGAGTGACTTATGAGATGTTTGTTTTGATGGTTGCCTATTTGTTTTGATTTGTTGAGCAATAGGCTCATTCTGACTTGTGGTAGCCTGTTGGACTATAGATGTTTCAGCCTATTGGGCTTTTGAGTTATCAACCTGATCAGTCTGTTGGGCTTTGGCCTTTTTCGAGGTGACTTTAGTAAATTCCCCCGTTCTATTCATTTTATCAAGGAAGTTTTTAAGAAAAGCTAATTCCTCTTCGTTCATGGTCTGCTTAGAAAATCAGCAATTATGTTAGTAAGCCAGGAATATATTTGACAGTACAATTAAAAATTTCTAAATGAAGTGCAAGACGTATGCATCTTAAATTTTCTTCTATATTATGTATGGTCTTTTTCTATAGAAATTGTGCCACTGATTTGTTATCAGTTTCTATAGTGAATTCTCTATGGAGAAGATAGATTTTAAGATTTTTTATGGCTAGTTTTATAGCCAATAATTCTTTATCATAAGTGGAGTATTTGCTTTGGATTTTTGTAAATTTTTCTGAGGTATATGCTATTATGTCATAGGTATCTGTGACTAATACTCTAGACCAAAATAAATCTAAGGCATTAGTTTATAGACTAATATGTTCATCTTCTGTTAGAAAATGAAGGATTTGTTTTTTAGTAACAAATTCTTTAATTTGTTTTATTTTCTTTTGTTCTTTAGGACTTAAGAAAATAGGTATTTTGTCTGTATTCCATCTTCGTAGTTGTTCACCATTTGTCTTTTTGTCTTTTGTTTATTCAGTAGCTAATTTAATTTGTAAGGCTTTGATTTTGGAAGAAAGTTTTGGTATAAATTTTCGTCCATAATTTAGGAGACCTAAAAAACTTTGTAGTTATTTTAAACTAGTAAAGTTTTCAAGAAATTCCTTAACCTTTGTATAAATATGGTCTTGTAATTGTATTTGACCATTTTTTATTTGTTTTCCAAGAAAATCGATTTCAGTTTTGAATAATTCGATTTTCTTTGGGCTAATAATAAAGTCGTGGTTTAGCATTAATTTTATAACATGTAGTAGATGATCTTTATATTCTTCTTCAGTAGAAGAAAAAACAAGAATATCATCTATATAAGCTACTACATATGATAAATGACCAAAAATAGAATTAATCCATTTCTGGAATATTTGAGGTACATTTTTAAGCCAAATGGCATGACTAGCCATTCGTAATGCCCTTGTGGACAACTAAAAGCTGTTAGCTCTATAGATGTTTGATTTGCAAGTTTGATCTGCCAAAATCTTGATTTGGCGTCAAATTTGCTATAGTATTTAGCAACTTGAATTTGTTTAATTAGGTGCTCAGCGATTGGGATGAAATAGCCATCAAATTTTGTAAAGGAATTTAGCTTACGATAATTTATAACCATACAGCTTTTCCTCATTTAATCTCAGCATGATTTCTTACTATGAAAGCAGGAGAAGAATGAAGGCTATGAATTTTTTGTATTAATTTTAAAGTTAACAATTCTTGTATTTGACTGTTAAATTCTGATTTGTCTAGGGGTGTTACCATTATACTATTAACACGTATATTGGTATTTTTGTATTGTTCTAAGAGTTCAATAGAACAATATCGAGGAGATTTATCAAACCATTTAAGGGATTGACTGAATATAAGGGTTCTAATAGTTTATAAACAGTTTCTTCAAAGGTGTTTGACGTAAGGATATTATATGTATATATGGGATGATTAATGAAATTTGTGTCAACTAGCATAGTTTTTTGTGAAGATTCACCATACTGTGCTGTACATCTTCTTCTTCTTCTTCATCTGCTTCTCTTTCTTCTTCTTCTTTTTTCTTCTTCTTTCTTCTTCCTTCTTTTTTCTTCTTTTTCTTCTTTTCCTTCTTCTTCTTCTTCTTGTTCTTCTTCTTTCTTACTCTTCTTCTTTCTTCCTCTTTTTCTTCTTCTTTTTTCTTCTTTCTTCTTCTTCTTCTTCTTTTTCCTTCTTCTTTCATCTTCTTCTTCTATGTTCTTCTTCTTTCTTCTTCTTCTTCTTTCCTCTTCTTCTTCCACCGTCTTCTTCATGTTTCTACTTCTTCTTTCTTCTTCTTCTTATTCTTCTTCTTCTTCTTTGTTCTTCTTCTTCGTCCTTCCGCTTCTTCATGTTTCTACTTCTTCTTTCCTCTTCGTCTCATTTCTTCTTCTTCTTCATTATTCTGCTTCTTCTTTCCTCTTTTTTTTTTCTTCTTCTTCTTGTTTCTTTTTTCTTCTTCTCCATCTTCTTCCTTTTTCTTCTTCTTCTTATTCTTCTTTTTTGTTCTTCTTCTTCATTTTCTTTCTTCTTTTTCTTTTCTTCTTCTTCTTTTTCTTTTTCTTCTTCTACCTCTTTCTTCTTCTTCTTCATCATCTTTTTCTTTCTTCTTGTTATTATGCTTCTTCTTTTTTTTTCATCATCATCATCTTCTTCTTCTTCTTCTTCTTCTTCAATCTTCTTCTTCTTATTCTTCTTCATCTTTCTTCTTTTTCCTATTCTTCTTCTTCTTCTTCTTCTTCTTTTTCTTCCTCTACTTCTTCCTCATGTTCTTCATTCTTCCTTTTCTTCTTCTTCTATCTCTTTCTTCTTATTCTTCTTCTTATTATTATTATTTCTTCTAATTCTTCTTTCTTCTTCTTCTTCTTTTGTCATTTTCCTCTTCTTCTTTCTTTTTCTTCTTTCTTCTCTTCTTCTTCTTTCTTCTTCATCATCTTTCTTCTTCCTTATTTTCCTTTTTCCATCCTTTTTTTTTCTTTCTTCTTCATCTTCTTTCTTGTTATCCATCTTCTTCTTCTACTTCTTCTTCATTTTTCTTCTTGTTCTTCCATCTTCTTTTATCTTCTTCTTCTTCTTTCTTCTTCTTCTTCCTTCTTCTTTCTTCTTTTCCGTTCTTCTTCTTCTTCGTTCTTCTTCATCTTCTTCGTTCTTCTTCTTCTTCTTGTTCTTCTTCCCCTTTCTTCTTCTTATTTTTATATCTTCTTCTTTCTTCTTCTTTTTCTATGTTCTTCTTCTTTCGTCTTCACCTTTCTTCTTCTTCTTTTTTCGTCTTCTTCATCTTTCTACTTCTTTCTTTTTCTCATTTTTTTCTTCTTCTTCTTCGTCTACTTCATTATTCTTCTTCTTCTTTCCTCTACGTCTTTCTTCTTCTTCTTCTTCTACTTTTCTTCTTCTTCTAATTTCTTTTTTTTCTTCCTCTTCTTCTAATTACTCTTCTTCTTTCTCCTTCTTCTTTGCCTTCATCTTTCTGCATCCTTTTCTTTCTTCTTCTTTCTACTTAGATTCTCTTGTCTTCTTTCTTCTTATCCTTTTTCTCTAATTCCCCTTCTTCTTCTCCTTCATTCTTCTTTTTCTTCTTTATTCTTCTTTTTTATCTTCTTCAAACTTTTCTTCTTTTTCTTCTTCTTCTTCTTTCTTCTTCTTCTTCTTTTCTTGTTTCTTCCTCTTCTTTATTCTTCTTCTTTCTTCTTTTGCTTCTTTTTTCTTTTCCTTTCTTTTTCTTCTTTCTAATTCCTCTGCTTTCTTCTTCATCTTCTATCTTCTTTCTTGTTCTTCTTCTTCTTCTTTTATTTCTCTTTCTTCTTCTTCTTCTTCTCTTCTTTCTTTCTTTCTTTCTTCCTTCTTCTTTTTCTCCATCTTTTACTTCTTCTTCTTGTTCTTCTTTCTTTTTTTTCTTCTTCTTCTTCCCTCTTCTTCCTCTTCTTCATTCTTCTTCAACTTCTTCTTCGCCTTTCTTCTTCTTCTTCTTCTTCTTCATCTTTCGCTTACTTCTTTCTTCTTCTTTTTTCTTCTTTTTCTCTTTTCTTCTTCTTGTTCTTGTTCTTTTTTCTTGTTCTTGTTCTTATTCTTCTTCTTCTTCTTCTTCTTCTTTCAAATTCTTCTTCTTCTTCTTCTTCTTCTTTCAAATTCTTCTTCTTCTTCTTCCCCTTCTTCTTCCTCTTTTTTCTTCATCTTCTTCTTCTTCTTCTTCTACTTCTTCATCTTCTTTCATCATGTTCTTCTATCATTTTCATCTTTATTCTTGTTTTTCTTTCTCCTTCCCCTTTCTTCTGTATCTTCTTTCTTCCTACCCTTCTACTTCTTCTTCATCTTCTTCCTTCTTCTTGTTCTTCTACTTCTTCTTCTTCTTTTTCTTCTTCTTTATTCTCTTCTTCTTCACCATCTTCTTCTTCTTCTTCTTCATCTTCTCTTTTTCTTCTTCTTCTTTTTCATCTTCTCTTTTTCTTCTTCTTCTTCTTCTTCTTCTTCTTTCTTCTTCTTTTTCTTTCTCTTCTTCAGCTTCTTGTTCTTCTTTCTTCTTCCTCCTCTTTTCTTCATCTTCATTCTTCTTCTACTTCTTTGAATTCTTCTTTCTTGTTCTTCGTCTTTCTTCTTCTTTCTTCTTTTTGTTCTTATTGTTCTTCTTCTTCTTCTTCCTTGTTTTTCTTCTTTTTCCTTTTCATCTTTCTTCTTTTTCATTCTTCATCTTCTTCTTTATTCTTCTTTTTCATTCTTCTTCATTTATCTTCTTCTTCTTAATTTTTTTTCTTTCTTCTTCCTGCCTATTCTTTCATCCTACCCTTCTTCTTCTTCTTCTTCTTTTATCTTCTTCTTCTTCCTCTTTTTCTTCTTCTTCTTCTTCTTCAACTTCTTCTTTTTCTTCTTCTTTCTCTTCCTCAACTTCATCTTTTCTTCTTCTTTTTCGTCTTCTTACTCTACCTCTCCTTCTTCTATATATTCTTCTTGTTCTTCTTTCTTTTTTTCCATTTCTTTCCTCTTCTTCCTCTTCTTCCTCTTCTTCATCTTTCTTCTTTTACTTTTTTGCTTTTCTTCTTCTTCTATCCTCTTCTCCTTCTTACTTCTTCTTTGTTCTACATCTTTGTCCTTTTTTCTTCTCTTTCTTTCTTCTTCTTTCCTCTTCTTCTTTTTCTTCTTCTTTTTCTTCTTCTTCTTCTTCTTCTTCTTCTTTTTCTTCTTTCTCTTTCTTTCTTCTTGTTCTTCTTTCTTCTTCTTCTTCTTCTTTTTCTTTCTACTTCTTCTTCTTTCTTCTTCTTCTTCTTCTTTTTCTTTCCTTTTCTGCTTCTTTCTTCTTATTCCTCCTTTCTACTTCTACTTTCTTCTTCTTTCTTCTTCTTCTTCTTTTTCTTCTTATTGTACTACTACCTCTTCTTTGCCATTCTTCTTCTTCTTCTTGTATTTCTTTCTTCTATTTCTACTTTCTTCTTCTTTCCTTTACCTTTTCTTCTTCTTCTAGCTTCTTCTTCTTCTTCTTTCATCATCTTTTTCCTTCTTTCTTCTTCTTCTTCTTCTTCCTTTTTCTTTCTTCTAAATCTTTTTTCTTCCTATCCTTCTTCTTCTTCTTCTTTATTCTTCTTCTTCTTCATCTCCTTCTTTTTCTTATTCTTCTCTCTCTTCTTATTCTTTTTCTTTTTCTTTCTTCTTCTTCTTCTTATTCTTCTTCGTTTTCTTGTCTTTTTCATCATCTTCTTATTCTTCTTCCTAATTCTTCTTCTTGTTCTTCCTATACTTTTCTTCTCTTTTTCTTCTTTTTTTCATTCTTCTTATTCTTCATCCTCTTCTTCATTCTTATTCTTCTTCTTTCTTCTTTCTTCTTTTTGCTTTCTTCTTGGTCTTCTTCTTCTTCTTCTTCTCCTCCTTCTTTCTTCTTCCTCTTCTTCCTCTTCTTCTTTCTTCTTCTTTCTTTTTCATCTTTCTTATTCTTTCTTCTTCCTCTTCCTTCCTCTTCTTATTTCTTCTTCTTCTTTCTTCTTTTTATTCTTTCTTTTTCTTTTTCTTCCTTCTTTTTCTTCTTCTTCTTCATCTCCTTCTTCTTCTTCGTCTTCTTCTTTCTTCCAATTCTTCTTTCTTTTTCTTCTTTTTTCTTCTTCTTCCTTCTTTTTTCATCTTCTTTCTTTTTCTTCTTCTTCTTCTTCTTCTTCTTCTTCTGCTTCTTCTCTCTTCTTCAACTTCTACTTCTACTTCTTCTTTTTCTTACTGTTCTTCTTCTTCTTCATCATCATCTCTACTTCTTCATCTTCTTTCCTTTACTTCTTCTTCTTCTTCTTCTTCTTTTTCTTCTTCTTTCTTCTTCTTCTTCTTCACCATCATTATCTTTCTTCTACTTCTTACTCTTTCTTATTCCTTCTTCTTTTTCTTTCTTATTGTTCTTCTTGTTCTTCTAAATTCTTCTTCTTTTTTCATCCACTTGTTTTATCTTCATCTTCTTTCTTCTTCTTCTTATTCTTCTTTCTTCTTGTTCCTCTTCTTCTTTTTTCTACTTTCTTCTTCTTCTTCTTCTTCTTCTTCTTCTTCTTACATCTTTTACTTGTTTCTTCTTTTTCTCTGTTCTTCTACTTCTTTCTTCTCTTTCTTTCTTTGTCTTCTTCTTTTTTCTTCTCCTTCCATCTTCTTCTTCTTTCTTCTTTCTTCTTTTTCTTCTTCTTCTTCTTCTTCTTCTTCAATTTTCTACTACTTTCTTCTTCTTTATCCTTCTTTCTTCTTCTTGTTTCATCTTCTTCTTCATTCTTCTTCATGTTTTTCTTTTTCTTCTTCTTAATTCATTTTCTTCGTCCTCCTTCATCTTCTTTCTTCTTCTTCTTTCTTCTTCTTCATTCTGCTTCTTCTTTATTCTTCTTCTTCTTCTTCTTCTTCATCGTCATCTTCCTCTTTCCTCTTCCTCTTTTTCTACTTCTTCTTCTTCTTCTTCTTTCCAATTTTTTTTCTTCTTCTTTCATGTTCTCCATCTTCTTGTTTCTTCTTCTTCTTCTTCTCTTTCATTTTCGAATTTCATCGTCTTCTTCTTCTTCCTCTTCCTTCTACTTTTTTTTTCTTCTTCTTCATCATTATCTTCTTCTTCTTCTATTTTATTATCTTCTTCTACTTCTTCTTTCGTCTTCTTCTTTTTCTTTCTTCTTCTTCTTTCTTCTTTGTTCTTCAACTTCTTTTTGTTCTTTTTTTCCTTCTACTTCTTCTTCTTCTTCTTTTTCTTCGTCTTCTTTTTCTTCTTTTTCTTCTTCTTTCTTCTACTTCTTCTTCATCTTTCTTCTTCTTTTTCTTTTTCTTCCTTCTTCTTTTTTTCTTTCTTCTTCTTTCTTCTTTCTTCTTTCTTCTTCTTCCATCTTATGCTTCTTGTTCTTCTTCTTAATTCTTCTTCTTCTTCTTTCTACTTCATCTTTTAGCTTCTTTTTCCTCTTCTTCTTCTTTCTACTTCTTCTTCTTTGTTCTTCTTCTTCAATCTTCTTCTTTCTAGTTCTTTTGTATTCTTCCTCTACTTCCTCCTTTTCCTTCTTCTTCCTCCTTTTTTTTCTTCTTTCTTTTACTTCTTCTTCTTCTTGATCCACCTCCTCCTCCACCTCTTTCTCTTCTGTTACTTCATCTTGGTCTTCTTTCTTCTATTTCTTCTTCTTCTTCTTTCCTCTTCTTCTTCTTCTTAACTTTTCTTCTTCTTTATCTTCTTCTTTCTTCTTCTTTCCTCTTCTACATCTTTCTCATTCTTCTTTCTTCTTCTTTTCTCTTCTTCCTCTTTTTCTTCCTCTTTTTCTTCTTCTTCTTCTTCTTCTTCTTCTTTTTCTTCTTTCTTCGTCTTCTTCATCTTTTTCTTCTTCTACTTCTTCTTTTTTCTTATCCTTCTTCTTCTATTACTTCTTCTTTCTTCTTCCTATTCTAAGTTCTTCTTCTTTCTTCTTCATGTTCTTTCTTCCTACCCTTCTTCTCTTTCTTCTTCTTCTTCTTCTTCTTCTTCTAAGTTCTTCTTCTTGTTCTTCTTTTTCTTCTTCTTTCCCTTCTTCAACTTCTTCTTCTTCCTTCTTCTTCTTCTTCTTCTTGTTCTTCTCTTTCTTCTTCTTCCTCTTCTTCCATCTCCTTGTAATTCCTCTCTTCTTCTTCTTCATCTTCTCCTTCTTCTTCTTTTTTCTTCTTCTTCATCTTCTTCTTCATTCTTCTTCCTCTTATTCTTCTTCTTCTTCGTGTACTTCTTCTTTATCCTACTTCTTTCCTCCTCGTCTTCATTCTTTTTCTTCTTCCTTCTTCTTTCTCCCTCTTCACTTTCTTCTTCTTTTTCTTCTTCTTTCTTTTTTATCTTATTCTTCTTCTTCTACATCTACTTCTTCATCTTCTTTTTTCCTCTTCTTCTTTTATCTTTTTCTTTTTGCTTTTTCTTTTTTTTTTTTCCTTTTTTCTTCCTTTTCTTCTTTCTTCTTCTTTCTTTCTTCTTCTTCTTTCTTCTTCTTCTTTCTTCTTTTCCCTCTTACTTTTTCTTTCCTCTTCTTCTTTTTCTTTTTCTTCTTCATCTTCTTTCTTCTTCATCTTCTTCCTTCTTCTTCATCTTCGTCATCTTCTTTCTACTTCTTTTTTGAATTTCTTCTTCATCTTTTTCTTCTTCTTCTTTTTTCTACTTCTTCTTTCTTTTCCTTCTTTTCCTTTCAACTTCTTCTTTTCGACTTTCTTCTTCATCATCTTCTTCTTCTTTTTACTTCTTCTTTCTTCTTCTTCCTTCTTCTTCTTCTTCATTCTTCTTCTTCTCCTTCTTCATCATCTTTTTGTTCTTCGTTTTTTTTTCTTTTTCTTATTCTTCTTCTTCTTCTTTCTTCTTTTTCTTCTTCTTCTTCTTCTTCTTCTTCTTTCTTCTTTTTCTTCTTCTTCTTCTTCTTCTTCTTCTTCTTCTTCTTCTTTCTTCTTCTCATTTTTTTTCTTCATTCTTCTTTTCTTCTTTCTTCTTCTTGTCCTTCTTTCTTCTTCTTGGTTCTTCACCTTCCTTCTTTCTCCTTTTCTTTCTTCTTCTTCTTCATTCTTCTACTTCATTCTTCTTCTTCTTCGACTTCTTCTTCTTCTTATTCTTCTTCATTTTTTTTCTTTCTTCTTATTTCGACTTCTTCTTTCATCTTCTTCCTCGTCCTCTTTTTTCTTCCTATTCTTCTTCTTCTTTCTTTTCTTCTTCTTTCTTCTTCTCCTTCCTTCTTTCTTCTTCTTCTTCCTTCTTCTTATTCTTTGTTCGTTTTGTTCTTTCTTCTTCTTCTTTTGTCTTCCTATTCTTCTTCTTCTCTTTTCTTCGTTTTCCATCTTCTTTTTCTTTCTTTTTTCTTTTCTTTGTTTTTCTTTTGTTCTCTTCTTCTTATTTTTATTTCTTCTTTTTTCTTCTTCCTCTACTTTCAACAATTTTATTTTTCTTGTTTTTCTTCTTTCTTCTTCTTCTTGTTCTTCTTCCTCTTCTTCTTCCTTATCTTCCTCTTCATCTTTATATACTTCTACTTCTTGTTCTTCATTCTTCTGTTTCCCCTTCTTCTTTCCTCTTCTTCTTTTTCTTCTTCTTCTTCTTCTTCTTCTTCTTTCTTCCTCTACTTCTTATTCACTTTTCTTCTTATTCTTCATCTTCTTCTTTCTTTTACTTCTTTCTTCTTCTTCGTTCCTCTTCTTCTTCTTTCTCATTCTTCTTTCTTCTACTTTCTTCTTCTTCTTCTTCTTCTTCTTCTTCTTCTTCGTCTTTCTTCTTCTTCTTCTTCTTCTTCTTCTTTTCTTCACCTTCTTCTTCTTCTTCTTCTTCTTCTTCTTCTTTCTTCTCCATCTTCTTCTTCCTCTTCTTCTTCTTTCTTCTACTTTCTTCTTCTTCTTTCTTCTTCTTTCTTCTTCGTATTCTTTGTTCTTCTAATTTCTTTTGCATCTTCTTTCTTCCTACCCCTTTTGTCTATCTTCTTCTTCTTTCTCTTTTTCTATCTTCTTCTTCTTCTTCTTCTTCTTCTTCTTCTTTTGCTTTCTTCTGCTTTTTGTTCTTTTTCATCTTCTTCTTCCTTTTCTTTTTCAGCTTCTTCTTCTTCTTCTTCTTCTTCTTCTTCTACTTCTTCTTCACTTTCTCCTCCTCCTTTCTTCTTCTTTTTTTTGTTTTTCTTTCTTCCTCTTCTTCTTTTTCTTTCTTCTTCTTCTTTCTTCTTCTTCCTTCTTCTTTCTTCTTCCTCTTTCTTCTTCTACTTCTTTTTTCTTTTTCTTCTTATTCTTCTTCTTCTTCTTTCTTCTTCTTTATTCTTCTTCTTCTTATTTCTTCTTCATTTTCTTCTTCTTCTTTGTTCCTCCCCTTCGTTGTTCTTCTTGTTTCTTCTTCTTTTTTCTTCTCCTTCTTTCTTCTTTTTCTTTTTCATCTTCTTCTTCTTCTTCTTCTTTGTCTTGCTCAACTTTCTTCTTCTTCATCTTATTACTTCACTTCTTCTTCTTTAGGCTCTTCTTTCTTCTTTTTCTTCTTGTTCTTTCTTCTTGTTATTCTTCTTCTTCTACCGCTTTCTTCTTCTTCTTCTTCTTTGTCTTTCTTCTCGTTCTTATTCTTCTTCTTCTTTCTTCTTCTTCTTCTTTTTTCTTCTTATTATTATTATTATTATTATTATTAATTCTTCTTCTTCCTCTTCTTCATCTTCTTCTTCTTCTACATTCTCCATATTCTTCTTCTTCATCTTTCTTCTTCTTTTTTCTTTTTCTCCTTCCTTCTACTTTTGTTCTTCATCTTTCTTCTTCATCTTCTTTCTTCTTATCCTTCTTCTTCTTCTTCTTCTTATCTCCTCCTCTTCTTTCTTCTTCTTCTTCATTCTTTTTCTTGTTCTTCTTCTTCATCTTCTTTCTTCTTCTTCTTCTTCTTCTTCTTCTTCCTCTTTCTTCTTCTTTCTTCCTTCTTCTACTTTTTAATTCTTTCTTCCTTCTTGTTCATCTTTCTTCTTCTGCTTCTTCTTCTTCTTGTTCTTCCTCTTCTTTCTTCTACTTTTTGTTGTTCTTCTTCTTTTTCTTCTTCTTCCTCTTCTTCTTTTTCTTCTTCTTTCTTTTTCTTTCTTTTTCTTCCTTTTCCTTCTTCTTCTTCCTCTTCTTCTTCTTCATTCTTCTTCTTCTTCTTCTCTGCCTTCATTTTTTTCTTCTTCTTCTTCTTTCTTCCTCTTCCTCTTCTTCTTCTTCTATCATCTTCTTCTTCTTCTTCTTCTTTCTTCTACTTTTTATTTCTCCTTCTTTCTTCTTTTTGGGTTTCTTCTTCTACTTTCTTTTTCTTCTTCTTTCTTCTTCTTTTTCTTCTTCTTTTTCATTTTCTTCTTCTTTTTCTTTCTTCTTCTTCTCACTCTTCTTTCTTATTCTTCTTCTTCTTCTTCTTCTTCTTCATCTTCTTCTTCTTCTTCTTTCTTCTCTCTCTTTCTTCTCTCTCTTTCTTCTTCATTTCTTTCTTCTCTCTTTCTTCTTCTTTTCTTTCTTCTTCTTCTTTCTTCTTCATCTTCCTTCTTGTTATCCTTCTTCTTCCTCTTCATTCCTCTTCTTCTTCCTTGTTCTTCTTCTTTCCATCTCTCTTTCTTTCTTTTTTTTCTTTCTTCAACTTATTTCTTATTATCGTTCTTCTTCTTCAACTTATTTCATTTTTCTTCTTGTTATTCCTTCGTCTTTCATTTTCTTATTTTTTCTTCTTCTTTTTTCTTCTTCATCTTCTTCTTTCTTCTTTTTCTTTCTTCTTGTTCTTTGCACTTTTTCTACTTCTTAGTCTTCTTCTCTTTTCTTCTTCTTCTTCTTCCTTCTTTCTTCTTATACTTCTACATTCTTCTTCCTTCTTTTTCTTTCTTCTTGTTTGTACTTTTTCTACTTCTTATTCTTCTTCTCCTTTCTTCTTCTTCTTCTTCCTTCTTCTTTCTTCTTATACTTCTACGTTCTTCTTTCATTTTCTTCTACTTTCTTCTATTTCATCGTTTTTCTGCTTCTTTTTCTTTCATCTTCTTCTTTCTTCTTCTTATTCATCTTTATTCTTCTTCTTCTTAACTATTCTTCACCTTCCTCTTCTTCTTCTTCTACTTCCTTCTTCTTCTTCATCGTCTTTATTCTTCCTCTTCTTTCTTCTTCTATTTTCTTCTTCTTTTTGTTTCTTCTTCTTCATCATCTTTCTTCTTATCCTTCTTCTTCTTCATCATTTTTGTCTTCTTTCTTCTTTCTTCTTCTTCTTCCTTTTCTTTTTTTTCTTTTTCTTACTTCTTTTTCTTCCGTATTCTTCTTCTTTCTTCTTCTTCTTCTCCCTTCTTTTTTCTTCTTCTTCTTCCTTCTTCTTGTTCTTCTTCTTCTTTCTTCTTCTTCTTCTTCTTCTTTCATTATGTTCTTTATTCTTCTTCATTTTTCTTCTTCGTATTTCTTCTTCTTTCTTCTTCTTCATCATTCTTATTCCTCTTTTTCTTTCTACTTCCACTTCTTTCTTCTTTTTCCTTTCTTTCTTCTTCTTACTTCTTCCATCTTTATTCTTCTTCTTCTTTTTCTTCTTCTTCTTCTTCTTCTTCTTCTTCTTCTTCTTTCTTTCTCTTCGTTCTTTTCTTTCCTCTTCTTTTTTCTTTTTCTTCTTTCCTCTTCTTCTTCTTCTTTCTTCTTCCTCCTGTTTCTACTTCGCTCTTCTTCTTCTTCTTTCTTCTTTTTTCTTCTTCTTCTTCTTCTTCTTCTTCTTCCTCTTCTTCTACTTCTTCTTCCTCTTCTTTCCTCTTTCTTCTTGTTCTTCTTTCTTCTTCTTTCTTCTTTGTTCTTCTTTTTTCATTTTTCTTCTTCTTTCTTTTTCTACTTCTTCTTTCTTCTTCTTCATCATCTAATTCTTCTTCTTCTTCTTCTTCTTTCTCTTCTTTCCTCTTTCTTCTTCTTCTTTCTTCTTTTTAGTTTTTTCTTCTTCTTTTTCCTTTGTTCTTCTTCTTTCTTCTTCTTCTTCTTCTTATTCTTCTTCTTTCTTCTTCTTCTTCTTTTTTCTTCCTATTCTTCTTCTTTTTTCTTCTTCTTCTTCTACTTCTTTCTTCTTCACCTTCTTCTTGTTTTTTTTCTTGTACTTCTTCTTTTTTTCTATTCATCTTCATTCTTCTTCTTGTTTCTTCTTCTTCTTTGTTTTTCTTTGTTCTTTCTTCTTCTTCTTCTTTGTTCTTCCTATCTTTTTGTTGTTCTTCTCCTTCTTGCACTTGTTTCTTCTTCCTCTTCTTATTCTTCTTCTTCTTTCTTTTTCTTCTTCTTTCTTCTTCTTCTTCTTCTTCTTCTTCCTCTCTTCTTCTTCTTCTTCTTCTTCTTCCTCTTCTTCTTCTTCTTCTTCTTCTTCTTCTTCTTCTTATTCTTCTTCTTCCTCCTCCTCTTCTTCTTCTTCTTCTTAAGCTACTTTACCCTTTCTTCTTCTTTTTCTTCTTCCTTCTAATTTCTTCTTCTTTCTTCTTCTCCTTCTTCTTCTTCTTCTTCTTCTTCTTCTTTCTTCTTCTTCTTTCTTCATCTTCTTCTTCTTCTTTTTCTTCATCTTCTATATTCTTCCTCTTCCTTCTTCTACTTTCTTTGTCTTCTTCTTTCCTCTTCTTTTTCCCTCTTCTTCTTTGTTCTTCTTTTTCTTTCTTTTGGTTCTTCTTATTCTACTTCTTATTCTTCTTCTCCTTTCTTTTTCTTCTTCATTCTTCTTTTTTCTTCTTCTTCTTCTTTTTCTATATTCTTCTTCCTTCTGCTTCTTCTTTCTTCTTCTTCTTCTTCTTCTTTCTTCTTCTTCTTCTTCTTCTTTCTTCTTCTTTTTCTTTCATCTTCTTATTTCTTCTTCTTCTTAATTTTTTT
This sequence comes from Vanilla planifolia, assembly GCA_023846275.1. NCBI lineage: Eukaryota > Viridiplantae > Streptophyta > Magnoliopsida > Asparagales > Orchidaceae > Vanilla > Vanilla planifolia. The sequence goes on from JAIUJO010001640.1 coordinate 40,034, forward strand.
CATCTTCTTCTTCTTCTTTTTTTTCTTCTTCTTCTTAATTCTTTTTCATCATCACCTTCTTCTTCTTCTTGTAGTTCTTCATTCTTCTCTTTCTTCTTCCTCTTTATTCTTCTTCTTCATTCTTCTTCTATTTCCTTCTTTTTTTCTTCTTCTTAATTCTTCATCTTCTCCTTCTTCTTCTTCTTCTATCTTCCTCTTCTTTCTTCTTCTTCTTTCTTCTTATTCTTCTTCTTTGTTCTTCATTTTCTTCTTTTTCTTCTTCTTCTTCTTCTTCTTCTTCTTCTTCTCCTTATTTCTTCGCCTTCTTCTTCTTCTTCTTCTTCTTCTTTTGTCTTCTTCTTCTTTTCTTCTTTCTTCTTCTTCTCCTTTCTCTTTTTCTTCTTTCTACATCTACTTCTTCTTTCTTCTTCTTCCATCTTCTTCTTCTTCCTCATCTTCTTTCTTCTTCTTCTTTTCTTTTTCTTTCTTTTTCTTCTTCTTACTTCTTTTTCTTCCACCCTCTTTCTTCTTCTTTCATCTTTTTCTTCTTTTCTCTTTTTTTTCTTCTTCTTCTTCTTCTTCTTCTTTCTTCTTCAACTTCTCCCTTCCTCTTTCTTCTTCTTTTTTCTTCTTGTTCTTTCTTCTTCTTCTTCTTTCTCCTTCTTCTTCTTCTTCTTCTTCTTTCATCTTCTTCATTCTTCTTCTTCTTTTTTCTTCTTCTTACTTTTCTTCTTTCTTCTTCTACATTTTCTACTTCCTCTTCTTTCTTCTTCATCTTCTTTTTCTTTCTTCTTCCAATTCATTCTTCTTCTTTCTTCTTCTTCCACTTTTTTCTTCTTCTTTTTCTTCTCTTTCTTTCTTCTTTCTTCTTCTTCCCTCTTCTACTTCTTCTTCTTCCTCCTTACACTTTTTTTGTCTTCTTTTTTCCTTTTCTTCTTTTTTCTTCTTATTTCTTCTTCCTCCCCTTCTTCTTTGTTCTTCTTCTTTCTTCTTCGTTTTTCTTCTTCTTCTTCTTCTTTCCTGTTCCTCTTCTTCTTCTTCTTCTTTCTACTTCTTCTTTCTTCTTCTTTCTTCTTTCTTCTTCTTTCTTCTTTCTTCTTCTTTCTTCATTGTTCTTCTTCTTTTTTCTTCTTCTTCTTGTTTCTTCTTTCTTCTTTTTCTTCTTCTTTCTTCTTCTTTCTTCTATTTCTTCTTCCTCTCCTTCTTCTTCTTCTTTTCTTTCTTCTTCTTCTTGTTCTTTTTCTTCTACTTCTTCTTCTTATTCTCTCTCTTCTTTCCAATTTCTTCTTCTTGTTTCTTATTTTTTCTTTTATTTCTTCTTTTATCTTTGTTCTTCTTCTTTCTTCTTCTTCTTCTTCTTCTTCTTCTTCTTTCTTTTTCTATTTTTTCCTTATTCTTCTTCTTTTTGTTCTTCATTCTTCTTCTTCTTTTTTCTTCTTCTTTTTCTTCTTTCTTCACCCTCCTCTTCTTCTTTTTCTTCTTCTACTACTTTTTCTTCTTCTTCTTTCTTCTTCTTCTTCCGTCTTCTTTTTCTTTCTTTTTCTTCTTCTTTTTTATTCTTCTTCTTCTTTCTCCTTTTTTAATCTTCCTCTCCATTTTCTTCTTCTTCTTCTTTATCCTCTTTTTCTTCTTTTACTTCTTTCTTTGTCCTCTTCTTATTCTTCTTCTTCTTTCTTCTTTCTTTTTCTTCTTCTTTCTTCTTTATCTTCTTCTTCTTCTTCTTTTTCTTAAGCTTCTTTCCCCTTTCTTCTTCTTCTTCTTCTTTTCTCTAATTTCTTCTCTCTTCTTCTTCATCTTCTTTCCTCTTCTTCTTTGATCTTCCTCTCCTTTTTCTTCTTCTTCTTCTTCTTTTTCTACTTGTTCTTCTTCTACTACTTTCTTCTTCATCTTCTAATCCTTCTTCTTTTTAATTCTTCTTCTTGTTTTTTCTTCTTTCTTGTTCTTCTTCTTTCATCTTTCTCTTCTTCTTCTTCTTCTTCGTCATCTTCTTCTTTCTTTTTCTTTGTCTTCATTTTCTTCTTCTTCTTCTTCTTCTTCTTCTTCTTCTTCTGTTTCTTCTTCTTATTTATACTTCTTTCTCTTCTTTCCTTTTTGTTCTTATTCTTCTATCTTCTTTTTCCTTCTTTCTTCTTCTTCATTCTTTTTTTCTTCTTTGTTCTTCATCATCATCATCATCTTCTTCTTCTTCTTTATTCTTCTTGTTCTTCTTCATCCTCTTTCTTCCTCTTCTTCCTTCTTCTATTTCGTCTTCTTCTCTTCCTTTTCTTTTTCTTCTTGTTCTAGGTCTTTCTTCTTTTTTTCTTCTTCTTTTACTTATTCTTTTTCTTTCTTTCTTTCTTCTTCTTCTTCTTCTTTCTTTTTCTTCTTCTTCTTCTTCTTCATCTTTCTTCTTCTTCATCTTTCTCCTTTTTCTTCTTCTTCTTCTTCTTCATCTTTCTCCTTTTTCTTCTTCTTCTTCTTCTTCTTCTTCTTCTTCTTGTTTCTTCTTCTCCTTTTTCATCTTCTTCTTCATTCTTCTTCTTGTTCTTCATCTTCATCTTTCTTCATCATCTTCTTTCTTCTTCATCATTCTTCATCTTCTTCTTTCTTCTTCATTTTTCTTCTTCCTCTTCTTTGTTCTTGTTCTTCCCTCTTCTTCTTTCTTCCTCTTCTTTCTACTTCTTCTTCTTCTTCTTCTTCTTCTTGTTCTTCTTGTTCTTTCTTCTTCTTCTTCTTCTTCTTCTTCTTTCTTCTTCCTTTTTCTTCTTCCTCTTCTTTCTTCTTCTTTCTTTTTCTTTCTTCTTCTTCTCCTTCTTTCTTTCTCTCTTTTCTTCTTCTTCTTTATTCTTCTTCTTTCTTCTTCTTCTTCTTCATTCTTCTTCTTCTTATTATTATTATTCTTCATCTTTCTTCTTCTTCTTCTTCCCTCTTCTTCTTCATTCTTCTTCTTCTTATTATTATTCTTCATCATTCCTCTTCTTCTTCTTTCTTCTTCTTCTTTCTTCTTCTTCTTCCCTCTTCTTCTTCTTTCTTCTTCTTCTTCTTTCATCTTTTTATTTTTCATCTTCTTCATCTTCTTGTTCTTCTTCTTCTTCATCTCCTTCTTTCTTCCTCTTCTACTTTCATTTACTACTTACTTCTTTTTCTACTTTTTTCGTCTTCCTTCTTCTTCTTCTTCCTCCTTCTTTCTTCCTCTTCTTCATCATCTTCATCTCCTTCTTCTTCTTCTTCTTCTTCTTCTTTTTCATCTTTCTTCTTCTTCTCCTTGTTCTTCTTTCTACATTTTCTTCTTCTTCTTTCTTCTTTTTCTTCTTCTTCTTCTTCTTCTTTCTTCTTTTTCTTCTTCTGTCTTTTTCTTGTTCTTCTGCTCCTTTTTCTTTCTTGTACTTCTTTCTTCTTTTTCTTTCTTCTTGTTCTTCTTTTTTCTACTTCTTCATCTTCTTCTTTCTCCTTGTTGTTCCTATTCTTCTATTTCTTCTTCTTCTTCTTTCTTCTTCTTCTTCTTCTTCTTCTTCTTCTTCTTCTTCTTTCTTCGTCTTCTTCTTTCATCTTCTTCTTGTTTTTTCTTCAGCTACTTTCTTCTTATTCTTCTTCTTCTTCATCTTTTTCTTCTTCGGTTTTTTCCTGCTTTTTTCTTCCTATTCTTTGTTATTCTTTGTCTTCTTTCCTTCTTCTTCTTTCTTCTTCTTCTTCTTCTTCTTCTTTCTCCTTCTTTCTTCCTCTTCTTCATCATCTTCATCTCCTTCTTCTTCTTCTTCTTCTTCATCTTTCTTCTTCTTCTCCTTGTTCTTCTTTCTACATTTTCTTCTTCTTCTTTCTTCTTCTTTCTTCTTTTTCTTCTTCTGTCTTTTTGTTGTTCTTCTTCTCGTTTTTCTTTCTTGTACTTCTTTCTTCTTTTTCTTTCTTCTTGTTCTTCTTTTTTCTACTTCTTCATCTTCTTCTTTCTCCTTGTTGTTCCTATTCTTCTTTTTCTTCTTCTTCTTCTTCTTCTTTCTTCGTCTTCTTCTTTCTTCTTCTTCTTCTTTTTCTTTCCTCTTCTTTTTTCTTCAGTTACTTTCTTCTTATCCTGCTTCTTCTTGTTCATCTTCTTCTTCTTCGTTTTTCTTCTTCTTTTTTCTTCCTATTCTTTGTTATTCTTTGTCTTTCCACTTTTTCTTCTTTCCTTTCCTTCTTCTACTTCTTCAACTTTGTTTTCTTTTTTCTTCTTCTACTTCTACTTCTACTTCTTCTTCTTTTTCTTCTTCTTCTTCTGCTTCTTACATCTTCTTCTTCTTTTTCTTCTTCATTCTTTTTCTCCTTCATATTTCTTCTCCTACTTTTTCTTTTTCTCTTCTTCTTCTTTCTTCTTCTTTTTCTTCTTCTTCTTCTTTTTTGTTCTTCTTCTTCTTTTTTTTCATCTCCTTTCTTCTTCTTCTTCTTCCTTTTCTTCGTCTTTCTTCATGTTCTTTCCTCTTCTTCTTCGTTCTTTGTCTTCTTCTGATTCTTCTTCCTTCTTCTTCATCTTGCTTCTTCTTCTTTCTAGTTCTTCCTTCTTCTTTCTTCTTCTTGCATTTGCTTCTTCTTGATTCTACTTTTTCTTCTTTCATCATCATTTTTTTTTTCTTCTTTCTTCTTCTTCCTCTTTGTTCTCCTTCATTTTTCTTTCTTCTTCTACTTTCTTCTTTTTCTTCTTCTTCTTCTTTCTTCTTTTTAGTTTTTTCTTCCTTCTTCTTCCTTCTTCTTTCTTCTTCATCTTCTACCTACTTTTTTCTTCTTCTTACCTGTTCTTCTTCTACCCTATTCTTTTTCTTTCTTCTTTTCTTCTTCTTCTTCTTCAACTGTCTTCTTCCTCATCTTTCTTCTTCTTCTTCCTTTTTCTTCTTCTTCATTCTTTTTCCTCACCTTTCTTCTTCTTCTTTCTTCTTCCCCTTCTTTCTTCTTCTTTCTTCTTCTTCTTCTTGTTTCTTCTTCTTTCCCATTCTATATTTCCTCTTCTTCTTTATCTTCTTCTTCTTTCATCTTTTTCTTGT
>JAIUJO010001640.1:47500-55000 GCA_023846275.1 Vanilla planifolia
TTCTTCTTTCTTCTTCTATCTTCATTGTTCTTCTTCTTTCTTCTTCTTCTTCTTCTTTCTTCTTCTTTCTTCTTCTTCTTCTTCTTCTTCATCTTCTTTCTCATCTTTCCTCTTTCTTCTTCCTCTTCTTTCTTCTTCTTAGTTTTTTCTTCTTCTTTTTTCCTTTGTTCTTCTTCTTTCTTCATCTTCTTCTTCTTCTTCTTTCTTCTTCTTCTTCTTCTTCCTCTTCTTCTTCTTCTTTCTTCTTATTCTTCTTCTTTTTTCTTCTTCTTCTTCTACTTCTCACTTGTTCACCTTATTCTTCTTCTTTCTTTTTCTTCTTTCTCCTTTTCTTTCTTCTTCTTCTTCTTTGTTCTTCTTTTTCTTCTTTGTTCTTCCTATCCTTTTTCTTCTTCTTCTTCATCTTCTTCTTGTACTTGTCTATTCTTCTTCTTCTTATTCTTCTTCTTCTTTCTTTTTCTTCTTTTTTCTTCTTCTTTCTTCTTCTTCTTCTTTTTTCTTCTTCTTCTTCTTCTTCCTCTTCTTCTTCTTCTTCTTCTTCACCTTCTTACTCTTCTTCTTCTTCTTCTTCCTTCTTTTCTTCTTCTTTTTCTTCTTCTTCTTCTTCTTCGTCTTCTTCTTCTTCTTCAGCTACTTTACCCTTTCTTCTTCTTTTTCTTCTTTCTTCAAATTTCTTGTTCTTTCTTCTTCTTCTTCTACTTTTTCTTTCTTCTTCTTCATTCTTCTTCTTATTCTTCTTCTTCTATATTCTTCCTCTTCTTACTTCTTCTTCCTTCTTCTTCTTCTTCTTTCTTTTTTTCTTTCTTCAACTTTTTTCTTGTTATCCTTCTTCTTCTTCTTCATTGTTTTTCTTCTTGTTATTCCTTTTTCTTTTTTCTTTTTCTTCTTCTTTCTTCTTCTTTTTCCTTCTACTTCTTCTTTCTTCTGGCTTTTTGTACTTGCTCTACTTCTTATTCTTCTTCTCCCTTCTTCTTCTTCTTCATTCTTCTTCTTTCTTCTTCTTCTTCATTCTTCTTCTTCTTCTTGTTCTTTCTTCTTCTTTTTCTTTCATCTTCTTCTTTCTTCTTCTTCATAATTCTTTTTCATCTTCTTCTTCTTCTTCTTCTTCTTAATTCTTCTTCATCATCACCATCTTGTTATTTTTTCTTCTTCTTCTTGTTCTTCCTTCTGTTTGCTTCTTCTTTACGTTTCTTCTCCTTCATCTTCTTCATAATTCTTCATCTTCTTCTTCCTCTTCGTCTTCTGTTATCTTCCTCTTCTTTCTTCTTCTTCTTATTCTTCTTCTTTGTTCTTCATTTTCTTCTTTTTCTTGTTCTTGTTCTTCTTCTTCTTCTTCTTCTTCATCTCATTACTTTGCCTTCTTCTTCTTCTACTTTCTTCTTCTTCTTCTTCTTCTTCTTCTTCTTCTTCTTCTTCTTCTTTCCTATTCTTCTTCTTTTTCTTTTTTCTTCTACTCCATTCTCTTTTTCTTCATTCTTCTACTTCTTTCTTCTTCTTCCATCGTCTTCTTCTTCCTCATCATCTTTCTTATTTTCTTTCTTTCTTTTTCTTCTTACTCCTTTTTCTTCCTCCTTTCTTCTTCTTCTTGCATCTTTTTCTTCTTTCTTCTTCTTTTCTTTTTCTTCTTCTTCTTTCTTCTTGTTCTTCTCCCTTCCTCTTTCTTCTTCTTCTTTTTTGTTCTTGTTCATTCTTCATCTTCTTCTTTCTTCTTCTTCTTCTTCTTCTTCTTCTTTCATCTTCTTCTTTTTTCCTCTTCTTCTTTTTTCTTCTTCTTATTTCTTCTTCTTTCTTCTTCTTTATCTTTCTTCTTCCTCTTCTTTCTTCTTCGTTCTTCTTCTTCCTCTTTTTCTTTCTTCTTCCTCTTCTTTCTTCTTCTTTCTACTTCTTCCTCTTTTTTCTTTTTTCTTTCTTCTTTCTTTTTCTTTCTTCTTCTTCTTTCTTCTTCTTTCCTCTTCTTTTTCTTCTTCTTCTTATTCTTTCTTCCACTTCTTTTTTTTTCATCTTCTTTTTTCCTATTCTTCTTTCTTCTTCTTCCCCTTTCTTCATTGTTCTTCTTCTTTCTTCTTCTTCTTTCTTCTTCTTTTTCTTCTTCTTCTTCTTTTTCCTCTCCTTCTTCATCATCTTTCTGCTTTCTTCTTCTTTTTTTTTCATCTTTCTTCTTCTTTCTCCGTCTTCTTCTTCTTCTTCTTCTTCTTCTTCTTCTTCTACTTCTTCTCACTTTTCTTTCCACTTTCTTCTTCTTCTTTCTTCTTTTTACTTTTCTTTCTTCTTTTATCTTTGTTCTTCTTCTTTCTTGTTCTTCTTCTTCTTCTTTCTTTTTATTTTTTTTCTTATTTTCTTCTTATTCTTCTTCTTCTTCTTCTTCTTCTTTCTTCTTCACCTTCTTCTTCTTCTTCTTCTTCTACTCCTTTTTCTTCTTCTTTCTTATTGATCTTCTTTATTCTACTTCTTTCTTCTTGATCTTCCTTCTTTTTTGTCTTTCTTCTTCTTCTTTTTTGTTCTTCTTCTTCTTTTTTCTTCTACTTCTTTAATCTTCCTCTCCATTTTCCTCTTCTTCTTCTTTTTCTTCTTCTTCTTCTTCTACTTATTTCTTCATCATCTTCTTATTCTTCTTCTTCTTTCTTTCTTCTTCTTCTTCTTCTTCTTCTTCTACTCCTTTTTCTTCTTCTTTCTTATTGATCTTCTTTATTTTACTTCTTTCTTCTTGATCTTCCTTCTTTTTTTTCTTTCTTCTTCTTTTTTGTTCTTCTTCTTTTTTCTTCTACTTCTTTAATCTTCCTCTCCATTTTCTTCTTCTTCTTCTTTTTCTTCTTCTTCTTCTTCTACTTCTTTCTTCATCATCTTCTTATTCTTCTTCTTCTTTCTTTCTTCTTCTTCTTTCTTCGTTATCTTCTTCTTTTTCTTCTTCTTTCTCTACTTCTTCTTCTTCTTCTTTTTCATAAGCTTCTTTTCCCTTTGTTCTTCTTCTTTTTCTTCTTTCTTCTAATTTCTTCTCTCTTCTTCATCTTATTTGCCCTTCTTCTTCTTCTTTCTTCTTCTTCTTTTTGATCTTCTTCTCCTTTTTCTTCTTCTTTTTCTTCTTCTTCTTTATTCTTCTTCTTCTTTCTTCTTTCCTATTCTTCTTCTTTCTTCTTTATCTTCTTCTTCTTCGTCGTCTTCGTCTTCTTTCTATTTCTTCATCTTCTTCCTTTTCTCTTTCTTCTTCTTCTTCTTCTTTCTTCTTCTCTCTTCTTCTTCTTCTTCTTAATCTTCTTTTGCATCTTCTTCTTACACTTCTTCCTTTTTGTTCTTATTCTTCTATCTTCTTTTTACTTCTTTCTTCATCTTCATTCTTTTTGTTTCTTCTTGGTTCTTCATCATCTTCTTCTTCTTCTTCTTCTTTTTTATTATTCTTCTTTTTCTTCTTCGTCATCTTCTTTCTTCTTCGTCCTCTTTCCTCTTCATCTTTTTTCTTCTTCTATTACGTATTCTTCTCTTCTTTTTCTTTTTTTCTTGTTCTAGGTCTTCATTCTTTTTTTCTTTTTCTTTTACTTCTTTTTCTTTCTTTCATCTTCTTCTTCTTCTTCTTCTTCTTTCTTTTTCTTCTTCTTCTTCTTCTTCTTCTTCTTTTTCTTCTTCTTCTTTTTCTTCTTCTTCTTCTTCTTCTTCATCTTCTTGTTTCTCGTTTTTCTTCTTCTTCATCTTCTTCTTTCTTCTTCTTCTCCTTCTTCATCTTCTTCTTCTTCTTCTTCTTCTTGTTCTTCATCTTCATCTTTCTTCTTCATCTTCTTTCGTCTTCATCATTCTTCATCTTTTTCTTTCTTCTTCTTTTCCTTCATCTTCTTCTTCTTCTTCTTCTTCTTCATCTTCATCTTTCTTCTTCATCTTCTTTCGTCTTCATCATTCTTCATCTTCTTCTTTCTTCTTCATTGTTCTTCTTCCTCTTCTTTGTTCTTACTCTTCTCTCTTCTTCTTCTTTTTTCTTCCTATTCTTTCTACTTCTTCTTCTTCATCTTCTTCTTTCTTCTTTCTTCTTTCTTCTTCTTCTTCTTCTTCTTTTTCATTTTCTTTCTTCTTCTTCTTCTTCTTCTTCGTCTACTTTCTTCTTCTTTTTTCTTCTTCTTCATCTTTCTTCTTGTTCTTTCCCCTTCTTCTTTCTTCTACTTCTTTCCCCTTCTTCTTCTTTCTTCTTCCTCTTCTTCTTTTTCTTCTTCTTCTTTCTTCTTCTTTTTTCATCTTCCTCTTCTTTCTTCTTCTCGTTTCGCTTTCTTCTTCTTCTTTCTTCTTCTTCTTCTTCAAGTTTTTTACTTCTTTCTTCTTCCTGTTCTTCATCTCTTTTCTTTTTCTTCTTCTTGCTTCTTTCTTCTTCTACTTGTTCTTCATGTTTTTTTTTCATCTTCAACTTTTTCTTCTTTTTTTATTCTTCTCTCTTCTTCTTTCTTCTTTTTTCTTCTTCATCTTCCTTTTGCTTCTTGTCCTTCTTCTTCCTTCTTCTTCATCTTCTTCTTCCTCTTCTTTTCTTTCTTCCTCTCTTTTCTTCTTCTTCTTTGTTCTTCTTATTTCTTCTTCTTCTTCGTTCTTCTTCTTATTCTTCATCTTTTGCCTTCTTCTTTCTTCTTCTTGATCTTTCAACTTTTTATTCTTTCTTCTTCTTCTTTCATCTTCTTCCCCCTTCTTCTTCTTTCTTCTTCTTCTTCTTCTTCTTTCACCTTTTTTTTCTTCATCTTCTTCAACTTCTTGTTCTTCTTCTTCTTCCTCTCCTTTCTTCCTCTTCTACTTTCTTTTACTACTTTCGTCTTTTTCTACTTTTTTCATCTTCCTTCTTTCTTCTTGTTCTTCTTCTTTGTCCTTCTTTTTTACTTTTTCATTCATCTTCTTCTTCTTTTTCTTCTGCTTCATCTTCTTCTTCTTCGTCTTCATCTTGTTTATTTCTTTCTCTTCTTCTTCTTCTTCTTCTTTCTTCTTCCTCTTCATCATCTTCTTCTTCTTCTTCTTCTTCTTTCTTATTCTTCTTTCTTCTTTTTTCTTCTTTTTTCTTCTTCTTCTTTCTTCCTCTTCTTCTTCTTCTTCCTTTTGCTTCTTGTCCTTCTTCTTCTTCTTCCTTTTGCTTCTTGTCTTTCTTCTTCTTCTTCCTTTTACATCTTGTCCTTCTTCTTCTTCCTTCTTCTTTATCTTCTTCTTCTTCTTCTTTTCTTTCTTCCTCTCTTTTCTTCTTCTTCTTTGTTCTTCTTATTTCTTCTTCTTCTTGGTTCTTCTTCTTGTTCTTATTCTTAATCTTTCCTGTTGTTCTTCTTTCTTCTTCATCTTTCTTCTTCTTCTTCCCTCTTCTTCTTCTTTCTTCTTCTTGTTCTTTCATGTTTTTATTATTTATTCTTCTTCTTACTTCTTCTCCTCTCTTCTTCTTCTTTCTTCTTCTTCTTCTTTCATCTTTTTATTCTTCATCTTCTTCAACTTCTTGTTCTTCTTCTTCTTCGTCTCCTTCTTTCTTCCTCTTCTACTTTCTTTTACTACTTTCTTCTTTCTCAACTTTTTTAATCTTCCTTCTTTCTTCTTCTTCTTTGTCCTTCTTTCTTCCTCTTCTTCTTCATCTTCATCCTCTTCTTCTTCTTCTTCATCTTCTTCTTCTTCTTCTTCTTTTTCTTTCTTCTTTTTCTGCTTGTTCTTCTTTCTTCACTTTCTTCCTCTTCTTCTTCTTCTTCTTTCTTCTTTTTCTTCTTCTATCTTTTTTCTTGTTCTTCTTCTCCTTCTTTCTTGCACTTTTTTCTTTTTCTTTCTTCTTGTTCTTCTTTTTTCTACTTCTTCAACTTCTTCTTTCTCCTTCTTGTACCTATTCTTCTTTTTCTCCTTCCTCGTTCTTTCTTTCTATCTTCTTCTTCTTCTTCTTCTTCTTCTTCTTCTTCTTCTTCTTTCTTCATCTTCTTCTTTCGTCTTCTTTTTTCTATTTTTTATTTCCTCTTCTTTTTTCTTCAGCTACTTTCTTCTTATCCTACTTCTACTTGTTCATCTTCTTCTTCTTTGTTTTACTTCTTCATTTTTTTCCTATTCTTTGTTATTCTGTCTTTCCTCTTTTTCTTCTTTCTTTTCCTTCTTCTTCTTCTTCAACATTTTCTTCTTCTTTATTCGTCTTATTCTTCTCCTTTCTTCTTCTTCTTCTTTCTGCTTCTTCTTTCTTCTTCTTCTTCTTCTTCATATTCTTTCTTCTTATTCTTCTCCTTCTTCTTCTTCCTTCTTCTACTTCACCTTTTTTCTGCTTTTTCTTCTTTTTCTTCTTTTTCGCTCTTTGTCTTTCTTCATCTTCTTCTTCCTTTTTGTTCTTCTTTCTTCATGTTCTTTCCACTTCTTTTTCGTTCTTTTTCTTCTTCTTATTCTTCTTCTTTCTTCTTCTTCATCTTGTTTCTTCTTTCTTGTTCTTCCCTCTTCTTCTTTCTTCTTCTTTCTTTTGCTTCTTCTTCATTCTACTTTTTCTTCTTTCATCATCATCTATTTCTTCTTCTTTCTTCCACTTCTTTTTTCCACTTCTTTCTTCTTATTCTTTCTTCTCCATTTTTCTTTCTTCTTTTTCTTCTTTCTTCTTCTTCTTCTTCTTTCTTCTTTTTCTTCTTTCCTTATCTTCTTCCTTCTTCTTCTTCCTTCTTCCTCGTTCTTCCTCTTCCTCATTCTTCTTCTTCTTCTTATTCTTGTTAATCTTCTTCTTCTTTCTTCATCATCTTCTACCTTTTTTTTCTTCTTCTTATCTGTTCTTCTTCTACCTTGTTCTTCCTCTTTCTTCTTTTTTTCTTTTTCTTCTTCTACTTTCTTCCTGGTTAGCTTTCATCTTCTTCTTCCTTTCCTTCTTCATTCTATTTCCTCACCTTCCTTCTTCCTCTTCTTTCTTCTTCCTCTTCTTTCTTCTTCTTTCTTCTTCTTCTTCCTCTCTCTTCTTCTTTATTATTCTATATCTTCCTTTTCTTCTTCTTATTCTTCTTAATGTTCTTCTTTTTTCTTTTTCTTCTTCTTTCTTCTTTTTCTTCTTCTTTCCATCTTTCTTCCCGTTCTTCATGTTGATGTTCTTCTTCTTTCTTCTACTTCTTCTTTCTTTTTCTTTTCTCTTCTAATTCTTTTTTCTTCTAATTCTTTTTTCTTCTTCGTCCTCTACTTCTTTCTTCTTCTTATTCTTTGTTCTTCTTCCACTTTCTTCTTTTTCTTCTTTCATCTTCTTCTTTCTTCTTCTTTTTCTTTCTACTTCTATCCTCCTTATGCATCTTCTTCTTCTTCTTTTTCTTCTTTCTTGTTTCTCCTTCTTTTTCTTGTTCTTCTTCTCCTTCTTCTTTCTTCATCTTCTTCTCTTCTTCACCTTCTAATTTCTTCATCATCATCATCTTCTTCTTCGTATTTCTTCTTCTTCTTTCTTCTTCTTCTTCTTCTTCATCTTCTTCTTCTTACTTCTTGTTTCTTATTCTTTCATCTTCTTCTTTCTTTTTCGTCCTTCTTTTTCTTCTTCTTCTTTCCGCTTCTACTTCTAGTTTTTCTTCCTTCTTCTTC
>JAIUJO010001640.1:65000-72500 GCA_023846275.1 Vanilla planifolia
AAGAAAGAAGATGAAAAAAGATGAAAGAAGAAAAAACAAGAAGAACAAAAAAGGGGAAAGAAGAAGAAGAAAAAGAAGAAGAAAAAGAAGTAGAAGAAGAAGAAGAAAGAAGAAGAAAAAGAAGAAGAAAAAGAAGTAGAAGAAGAAAGAAGAAGAAGGAAGAATGAGAAGAAGAAGGAAGAGAAAGAAAGAGAAGAAGAAGAAAAAAGAAGAAGAAAAAGATAGAAAAAGAAGAAGAAGAAGAAAGAAGAAGAAGAAAGAACATAGAAAAAGTAGAAGAAAGAAGAAGAAGAAGAAGAAAAAGAAGAAAATGAAGAAGAAGAAAATGATGAAGAAGAACAAAGTAAAGAAGATGAAAGATCAAGAAGGAAGAAGTTGATAAAGATGTAGAAAGAAAAATAAGAAGAATAAAGAAGTAGAACAAAAGAAAGAAGAAGAAGAAGAAGAGTAAAAGGAGAAAGAAGATGAAGAAGAAGAGTAAAGGGAGAAAGAAGTTGAAGAAGAAGAAAAAGAAGAAGAATTAAAAGGAGAAGAAGTGGAAGGAAGAGGAAGAAGAAGATGAATTAGAATAAGAAAAAAAGAAAAGAAAAATAAAGAAGAAAAAGAATAAGAAGAAGAAAGAAGAAGTAGAAAAAGAAGGAAGAATAAGAAGACAAAAGAAAGAAGAAGATGAAGAAGAAGAAGAAGGAGAAGAAGAACGAATAGGAAGAATAAAAAAGAAAAAGAAGTTGAAAGAGAAAGAAGAAGAAGAAGAAGAAGCAAAAAAAGAAGAAGAGGAAAAAGAAGAAGAAGAAGAAGTAGAAGAAAGAAGAACAAATGAGAAGAAAAAGAAGAAGTAGAAGAAGAAGGAGAAGAAGTAGAAAAAGAAGAAGAATTAGAAGGAGAAGAAGTGGAACGAAGAGAAAGAAGAAGATGAAGAAATAAGAAGAAGAAGATGAATTAGAATAAGAAAAAAAGTAAAAGAAAAATAAAGAAGAAAAAGAAGAAGAAGAAGAAGAAATAGAAAAAGAAGGAAGAATAAGAAGACAGAAGAAGAAGAAAGAAGAAGATGATGAAGAAGAAGAAGAAGAAGAAAGAATAGGAAGAATGAAGAAGAAAGAAGAAGAAAAAGAAGTTGAAAGAGAAAGAAGAAGAAGAAGAAGAAGCAGAAAAGGAAGAAGAGTAAAAAGAAGAAGAAGAAGTAGAAGAAAGAAGAACGAACGAGAAGAAAAAGAAGTAGAAGAAGAAGAAGAAGAAGAAGAAGAAGAAGAAGAAGAAGAAGAAGAAAGAAGAAGAATAAAAAGAAGATGAAGAAAGCAAAAGAGGAAAGAAGAAGAAGAATGCAAAAGAAGAAGCACAAGAAGAAAGAAGAAGAAGAAGAGGAAGAAGAAGAAGTCGAAGAAGAAGAAGAAGAAGAAAGAAGAAGAAGAAGAATTAGAAAAAGAAGAAGAAAAAGCAGAAGAAGAAGAAGAAGAAGAAGAAGAAGAAAGAGAAGAAGAAGAAGATGAAGATGATGAAGAAGAAGAAAGGACAGAAGAAGGAAGAAGAAAAAGAAAGAACAGAAAGAGGAAGAAGAAATGGAACAAGGTGAAGAAGCTGAAGAAGAAGAAGAAGATAAAGAAAGAAAAAGAAGAAAGTATAAGAAAGAAGAAAAAAGATGAAAGAAGAAAAAAGAAGAAGAAAAAAAAGGAAAGAAGAAGAAGAAGAAGAAAAGAAGAAGAAGAAGAAGTAGAAGAAGAAGAACAACAAAGAAGAAGGAGAAGAAGGAAGAGAAAGAAAAGAAGAAAAAAGAAGAAGAAAGAGATAGAAGAAGAAGAGGAAGAAATAAGAAGAAGAAAGAATAACACAAAAAAAGAAGAAGATAAAGAATAATAAAGAAGAAGAAGCTGAAGAAGAAGAAGAAGAAGAGGAAGAAGAAGAAGAAGAGCAATAGGAAGAAGAAGATGAAGAAGAAGAAAAGAAGAAGATGAAGAAAAAGAAAAAGAAGAAGAATTAGAAGAAAAAGAAGTGGAAGGAAGAAGAAGAAGAAGATGAAGAAATAAGAAGCAGAAGAAGAAGAAGAAGAATAAGAAAAAAATAGTAAAAGAAAAATAAAGAAGAAGAAGAAAACAAAAAAAGAAGAATAAGTAGAACAAGAAAGAAGAATAAGAAGAAAGAAGTAGAAGAAAGAAGAGGATGAAGAAGAAGAAGAAGAAGAAAGAAGAAGAAGAAAGAAGAAGAAAGAATAGGAAGAACGAAGAAGAAAGAAGAAGAAAAGAAGTTGAAGAAGAAAGAAGAAGAGGAAGAAGCAGAAAAAGAAGAAGAAGATGAAGAAAAATAAGAAGTAGAAGAAAGAAGAACAAACAAGAAGAAAAAGAAGAAGAAGAAGAAGAAAGAAGAAGAATAAAGAAGACAAAGAAAGCAGAAGAGGAACAAAGAAGAGAAGAATATAGAAGAAGTACACGAAGAAAGAAGAAGAAGAGGAAAAAGAAGAAGTCGAAAAAGAAGAAGAAAAAAAAGAATAAAACGAAGTAGTAGAAGAAGAAAAAGAAGTGGAAGAAGAAGTAGAGGAAGAAGAAGAAGTAGAAGATGTAGGGAAGAAAAGAAAGGAGAAGAAGAAGAAGAAGAAAAAGAATACGAAGAAGTAAAAAGAAGAAGAAAGAAGAAGAAGAAGAAAATAGATGAAGGAAGAAGAAAAAGGAAAAAGAAAAAGGGGAAGAAAGAAGAAGAACAACTAAGAAGAGAAAAAAGAAGAAAAAAAAAAGAAGAAAGAAGAAAAGAAGAAGAACAAAAATGAGAAAGAAGAAGAAGAAGAAGAGAAGAAAGAAGTAGAAAGTAGAAGAAGAAGAAGCAAGAAGAAGTAGAAGAAGAAGGAGAAGAAGACGAAGAAGAATAAGAAAGAAGTAGAAGAAGAAGTAGAAGAAGAAGAAGAAAGTAGAAGAAGAAGAAGAAAGTAGAAGAATAAAGAAGAAGAAGAGGAAAGAAAAAGAAGAAAGAAGAAGAAGAAGAATGAAGAGGAAAAAGAAGTCGAAGAAGTAGAAGAAAGAAGAAGAATTAAAGAAGAAGAAGAAGAACGAAAAGGTAGAAGAAGAAGAAGAAGAAGAAGAAAAAAAGAAGAAGAAGAAAAAGTAAGATGATGAAACAACAAGAAGAAAGCAGATGAAGAAGAAAAAAGAATAAAAAAAGAAGATGAAGAAGAAGGAAAAGATGATGGAAGAAGAAAGGAAGAAAGAAGAATAAAAAAGAAAAGAAGAAGAAGAAAGAAAGAAGAAGAGGAAGAAAAAAAAAGTAGAAGAAGAAGAAGAAGAAGAAAAGAAGAAAAAGTAGAAAGAAGAAGAAAAAGAAAAAAGAAGAAGAAGAGAAAAGAAGATGAAGAAAGATGAAGAAGAATGAGAAAGAAGAAGATTAAAGAAGAAGAATAAAGAAGAAAAGAATGAAGTAGAAACAGAAGAAGAAAAAAGATGAAGAGAAGAAGGAGAAGAAGAAGAATACGAACAAGAGCAAGAAAGAAGAAGCAAAAGAACAAGTACTTGAAGAAGAAGAAGAAGAATAAGAAGATGGAGAAATAGAATAAGTAGAAAAAGAAAGAAGAAGATGAAGAAAATGAACAACAACATGAAGGTGAGGAAAGAAGAACAAAGATGAAAGAACAAGAAAGAAGAAAAAGACAAATAAAGAAAAAACAAGAAAAAGAAGAAGAAAGAGGAAAGAAGAAGAAGAAGATGATGATGATGATTAAGAAGAGGATGTAGTAGAAGATGAAGAAGAAAGAATAGGAAGAACGAAGAAGAAGAAGAAAGAAGAAGAAGAAAAATAAGAAGATGAAGAAGAAGGGGAAGAAGAAAAAGAGGAAGAACAAAGAAGTAGAAGAAGAAGAAGATGAAGAAAGAAAAAGGAGAAAGAAAAAGAAGAAGAAAGAATAAGAAGAAAGAAGAAGAGGGTTGAAGAAGGAAGAAGAAGAAGAAGAAGAAGAAGAAAATAGTAGAAGAAGAAGAAGAAAAAGAAAGAAGAACAAGAAGAAGAAGAAGAAACAAGGAAAAGAAGAAAGAAGAACCAAGAAAAAGAAGAAGAGGGAAGAAGAAGAAGGAGAAGAAGAAGAAGAAGATGAGGAAGAAGAAGAATGAAAAAGAAGAAGGAAGAAGAAAAAGAAAGAACATAAAGAGGAAGAAGAAATGGAACAAGATGAAGAAGCGAAAGAGGACAAAAAGAAGATAAAGAAAGAAAAAGAAGAAAGAAGAAGAAAGAAGACGAAAAAAGATGAAAGAAGAAAAAACAAGAAAAACAAAAAAGAGGAAAGAAGAAGAAGAAGAAGAAGAAGAAAGAAGATGAAGAAGAAGAATAAGAAAGAAGAAGAAAGAAGAAGAAGAAGAAGGAAGAAGGAGAAGAAAAAGGAAGAGAAAGAAAGAGAAGAAGAAGAAAAAAGAAGAAGAAGAAAAAAGAAGAAGAAAAAGATAGAAAAAGAAGAAGAAGAAGAAAGAAGAAGAAAGAAGAACATAGAAAAATAAGAAAGACGAAGAAGAAGAAGAAAAAGAAGAAAATGAAGATGAAGATGATGATGAAGAAGAAGAAAGTAAAGATGAAAAATCAAGAAGGAAGAAGAAGTTGAAAGAAGATTTAGAAAGAAAAATAAGAAGAATAAAGAAGAAGAAGAAGAAGAAGAAGAGTAAAAGGAGAAAGAAGATGTTGAAGAAGAAAAAGAAGAAGAATTAGAAGGAGAAGAAGTGGAAGGAAGAGGAAGAATAAGATGAAGAAATAAGAAGAAGACGAATTAGAATAAGAAAAAAAGTAAAAGAAAAATAAAGAAGAAAAAGAAAAAGAAGAAGAAAGAAGAAGTAGATAAAGAAGGAAATAAGAAGACAGAAGAAGAAGAAAGAAGTAGAAGAAGAAGAAGAGAAGAAGAAGAAGAAGAACGAATAGGAAGAACGAAGAAGAAAGAAGAAGAAAAAGAAGTTGAAAGGGAAAGAAGAAGAAGATGAAGCAGAAAAAGAAGAAGAAGTAGAAGAAAGAAGAACGAATGAGAAGAAAAAGAAGTAGAAGAAGAAGAAGAAGAAGAGAAGAAGAAAGAAGAAGAATAAAAAAGAAGATGAAGAAAGCAAAAGAGGAAAGAAGAAGAATGCATAAGAAGTGCAAGAAGAAAGAAGAAGAAGAAGAAGAGGAAGAAGTAGTCGAAGAAGAAGAAGAAGAAGAGGAAAGAAGAAAAAGAAGAATTAGAAAAGAAGTAAGAAAAGCAGAAGAAGAAGAAGAAGAAGAAGAAGAAGAAGAAGAAGAAGAAGAAGAAGAGAAGAAGAAGATGAAGATGATGAAGAAGAAGAAAGGAAAAGAAGAGGAAGAAGAAAAAGAAAGAACAGAAAGAGGAAGAAGAAATGGAACAAGGTGAAGAAGCTAATGACGAAGAAGAAGAAGAAGATAAAGAAAGAAAAAGAAGAAAGTACAAGAAAGAAGAAGAAAAAAGATGAAAGAAGAAAAAAGAAGAAGATGAAAAAAAAGGAAAGAAGACGAAGAAGAAGAAAAAGAAGAAGAAGAAGAAGTAGAGAAGAAGAAGAAGAAAGAAAGAAGAAGAAGAAGAAAGAAGAAGAAAGAGAAGAAGAAGGAAGAGAAAGAAAAGAAGAAAAAAGAAGAAGAGAGATATAGAAGAAGATGAAGAAGAGGAAGAAAGAAGAAGAAGAAAGAATAACACATAAAAAGAAGAAGAAGTTGAAGAAGAAGGAAGAAGAAGAGGAAGAAGAAGAAGAAGAAGAGCAAGAGGAAGAAGAAGATGAAGAAGAAGAAAAAGAAGAAGATGAAGAAAAAGAAAAAGAAGAAGAATTAGAAGGAAAAGAAGTGGAAGGAAGAGGAAGAAGAAGATGAAGAAATAAGAAGCAGAAGAAGAATAAGAAAAAAAAAAGTAAAAGAAAAATAAAGAAGAAGAAGAAGAAAACGAAGAAGAAAGAAAAAGAAGTAGAAAAAGAAAGAAGAATAAGAAGAAAGAAGTAGAAGAAAGAAGAGGAAGAAGAAGATAAAGAAAGAAGAAGAGGAAGAAAGAATAGGAAGAACGAAGAAGGAAGAAGAAAAGGAAGTTGAAGAAGAAAGAAGAAGAGGAAGAAGCGGAAAATGAAGAAGAGGAAAGAAGAAGAAAAACAAGAAGGAGAAGAAAGAAGAACAAACAAGAAGAAAAAGAAGAAAAAGAAGAAGAAGAAGAAGAAGAAGAAGAAGAAGAAAGAAGACGAAGAAAGTAGAAGAGGAAAGAAGAAGAAGAAGAATATAGAAGTAGAAGTACAAGAAGAAAGAAGAAGAAGAGGAAAAAGAAGAAGTCGAAGAAGAAGATGAAGAAGAAGAAGAAGAAGAAGAAGAAGAAAAAGAAGAATAAAACGAAGAAGTAGAAGAAGAAAAAGAAGTGGAAGAAGAAGAAGAGAAAGAAGAAGAAGAGGAAGAAGAAGAAGTAGAAGATGTAGGGAAGAATAGAACGGAGAAGAAGAAGAAGAAGAAAAAGAATACGAAGAAGTAAAAAGAAGAAGAAAGTAGAAGAAGAAGAAAGTAGAAGTAGGAAGAAGAAAAAGGAAAAAGAAAAAGGGGAAGAAAGAAGAAGAACAAGAAGAGAAAATTGAAGAAGAAGATGAAAAAAAAGAAGGAAAAAGAAAAGAAGAAGAAGAAGAAAATGAGGAAGAAGAAGAAGAAGAAGAAAGAAGTAGAAAGTAGAAGAAGAAGAAGCAAGAAGAAGTAGAAGAAGAAGGGAGAAGAAGACGAAGAAGAATAAGAAAGAAGTAGAAGAAGAAGTAGAAGAAGAAGAAGAAAGTAGAAGAATAAAGAAGAAGAAGAGGAAAGAAGAAGAAAGAAGAAGAAGAAGAATGAAGAAGAAAAAGAAGTCGAAGAAGTAGAAGAAAGAAGAAGAATTAGAAGAAGAAGAAGAAAGAAAAAGTAGAAGAAGAAGAAGAAGAAGAAGAAGAAGTAGAAGAAAAAGAAGACTAAGAAGAAGACGAAGAAGAAGAAGAAGAAGAAGAAAGAAAAAGTAGAAGAAGAAGAAGAAAAAGAAGAAGAAGAAAAGAAGAAGAAGAAGAAGATGAAGAACAAGAAGAAGAAAGAAGAAAGGAAGGATGTAGAACAAGAAGAAGAAGAAGGAATAAGAAAAAAAACAAGAAGAATTAGAAGAAGAAGAAGGAAAAAATAGAAGAAGAAGAAGAAGAAATTAGAAGAAGAAGAAGAAGAAGATAAAGAAAGAAGATGAAAGAAGAATGAAAAGGAAAGAAGAAGAAGAAAGATGAAAGAAGAAGAAGAAAGAGGATAAAAGAAGAAAAAAAAGAAGTGGAAGAGGAAGAAGAAGAGAAAGAAAAAGAAGATGAAGTAGAAGTAAAAGTAGAAGTAGAAGTAAAAGTAGAAGTAGAAGAAGAACAAGAAGATGAACAAGAATAGGAAGAAAAAGGAAAAGATGAAGAAGAAGTTGAAGTTGATGAAAAAAAATAAAAATAAGAAGTATAAGAAGAAAGAAGAAGTAGAACAAGAAAGAATAATAAGAAGAAGAAGAAGAGGAAGAAGAAGAAGAAAAAGAAGAGGAAATGAAAGAATAAG
>JAIUJO010001640.1:77500-95000 GCA_023846275.1 Vanilla planifolia
AACAAGAAGAAAAAGAAAAAGAAGAAAAGAAGGAAGAAAGAAGAAGAAAGAAGGAGAAGAAGAAAGAAGAAGAAAGAAAAAGAAGAAGAAAGAAGAAGAAGAAGAAGGAGGAAGAAGAAAGAATAAGAAGAAAGAAGAAGAACAAGAAGAAAAAGAATGAAAAAGTAGAAGAAGAAAAAAAGAAAGAAGAAGAAGAGGAAGAAGAAATTCGAAGAAGAAGAAAAAAAGGAGAAAGAAGATAAAGAAGATGATAAAAACGAAAGAAGAAGAAAAAGAGGAATAAAAAAGAAGAAGATGAAGAAAGAAAAAGGAGAAAGAACAAGAAGAAAGATGAAGTAGAGGAAGAAGAAGATAGAAGAAGAAGAAGAAGAAAGTAGAAGAAAAAGAAGAAGAAAAAGAAAAAAGAAGAAGAAGAAAAAAGGAGAAGAAGAAAGAAGAACAAAGAAAAAGAAGAAGAGAGAAGAAGAAGAAGAAAAAAAAGAACAAGAAGATGAAGAAGAAGATGAAGATGAAGAAGAAGAAAGAAAAAGAAGAAGCAGAAAGAAAAAGAAGAAGAAAGAAGAAGAAGAAGAAGAAGAAAGAACAAGAAGAAAGTAGAAGAAGAAGAAGAAGAAGAAAAGAAACAAAAGTAGAAGAAGAATGAAAGAAAGAAGAAGAAGAAGAAGAGAAAGAAGAAAGTCGAAGAAGAAGGAAAAAGGAGAAAGAAGATAAAGAAGATAATCAAGAAGAAAGAGGAAGAATAATAAGAAGAAGAAAAGGAGGAATAAGAAAGAAGAAGAAGAAAAAAGAAAAAGGAAAAGAGGAAGAAGAGGAAGAAGAATAGGAAGAAGAACAAGAATTAGAAGTGGAAGAAGAGGAAGAAGAAGAAGAAGAAGATAGAAGAAGAAGAAGAAGAAAGAAGAAGATAAAGAAGAAGAAGAAAGAATAAGATAAAGAAGAAGATAAACAAAGTAGAAGACGAGGAAGAAGAAGAAGAAGAAAAAAAAGAAGCAGAAGAAGAAGAAAAGGAAGAAGAAGAAATAGAAGAAGAAGAAGAAGAAGAAGAAGAAGAAGAAGAGAAGAGGAAGAAGAAGAGGAAGAAGAGGAAGAAGAAGAAGAAGAAGAAGAAGAAGAGGAAGAAGAAGAAGAAGAAGAGGAAGAAGAAGAAGGAAGAAGAAAATGAAGATGAAGAAGAAGAGGAACAAGAAGAAGAAGAAGAAGAAAAAGAAGAAGAAGGAGAGCAGAGGATGAAGAAAAAGAAATAAGAAAAAGAAGAAGAACAAAAATAATAATAATAATAATAATAATAATAATAATAATAATAATATAATAATAATAATAATAATAATAATAATAGTAAGACAGAAGATGGACAAGAAAGAAGAAGAAGAAGAAGAAGAAGAAGAAAGAACAAGAAAAACAAAGAACAAGAAGAAGAAGAATAAAGTAGTAGAAGAAGAATAAAAAAGTTGTAGAAGAAGAAGAAGAAAGAAGAAGATGAATAAAGAAGAAGAAAAAAAGAGAAGAAGAAGAAGAAAGAGGAGGAAGAATGAAGAAGTAGATGAAGTAGAAGAAGAAAGAAGAAGAAGAGGATGAGGAAGAAGAGGAAGAGGTGGATGAGGAAGAAGAATTGGAAGAAGAAGAAGAAGTAAAAGAAGAAGAAGACAAGGAAGAAGAAGAAGAAAAACAAACAGAAGGAGAAGATGAAGAAGAAGAAGGAGAATAGGTAGAAGAAGAAGAAGAAGAAGAAGAAGAAGAAAGAAGAAGAAGAAGAAGAAGAAGAAGAAGGTTGAAGAAAGTAGAAGATGAAGGAAGAAGCTGAAGAAGGAAGAAGAAGAAGAAACAAGAAGAAAAAGAAAAAGAAGAAAAGAAGGAAGAAAGAAGAAGAAAGAAGGAGAAGAAGAAAGAAGAAGAAAGAAAAAGAAGAAGAAAGAAGAAGAAGAAGAAGGAGGAAGAAGAAAGAATAAGAAGAAAGAAGAAGAACAAGAAGAAAAAGAATGAAAAAGTAGAAGAAGAAAAAAAGAAAGAAGAAGAAGAGGAAGAAGAAATTCGAAGAAGAAGAAAAAAAGGAGAAAGAAGATAAAGAAGATGATAAAAACGAAAGAAGAAGAAAAAGAGGAATAAAAAAGAAGAAGATGAAGAAAGAAAAAGGAGAAAGAACAAGAAGAAAGATGAAGTAGAGGAAGAAGAAGATAGAAGAAGAAGAAGAAGAAAGTAGAAGAAAAAGAAGAAGAAAAAGAAAAAAGAAGAAGAAGAAAAAAGGAGAAGAAGAAAGAAGAACAAAGAAAAAGAAGAAGAGAGAAGAAGAAGAAGAAAAAAAAGAACAAGAAGATGAAGAAGAAGATGAAGATGAAGAAGAAGAAAGAAAAAAAAGAAAGAAGAAGAAAAAGAAAGAATAGGAGGAGGAAGAAGAAATGGAACAAGATGAAGAAGCAAAAGAAGAAGAAGAGAAGATAAAGAAAGAAAAGGAAGAACGAAGAAGAAAGAAGACAAAAAAAGACGAAAGAAGAAAAACAAAGGAAAAAGAGGAAAGAAGAAGAAGAGGAAGAAGTAGAAGAAAGAAGAAGAAGAAGAATAAGAAAGAAGAAGAAAGAAGAAGGAAGAAGGAGAAGAAGGAAAAGAAAGAAAAAGAAGAAGAAAAAAATAAGAAGAAAGAGATAGAAAAAGAAGAAGAAGAAGAAAGAGCAACACAAAAAAAGAAGAAGACAGAAGAAGAAGAAGAAGAAAAAGAAAAAGAAGAAAAAGAAGATGAAGAAGATGAAGAAGAAGAAAGTACAAGAAGAGGAAAGATCAAGAAGGAAGAAGTTAAAAGAAGATGTGAAAAAAAAATAAGAGGAATAAAGAAGCAGAAGAAGAAGAAAGAAGATGATGAAGAAGAAGAAGAAGAAGAGTAAACGGAAGAAGAAGATGAAGAAGAACAAAAAAAGAAGATGAAGAAAAAGAAAAAGAAGAATTAAGAGGAGAAGTGGAAGGAAGAGGAAGAATAAGATGAAGAAATAAGAAGAAGAACTAGAAGAAGAATAAGAAAAAAAGTAAAAAAAATAAAGAAGAAGAAGAAAAAGAAGAAAGAAGAAGAGGAAGTAGAAAAAGAAAGAAGAATAAGTAGAAAGAAGAAGAAAGAATAGAAAGAAAGAAGAAGAAAAAGAAGTTGAAGAAGAAAGAAGAAGAAGAAGAAGCAAAAAAAGAAGAAAAGGAAAGAAGAAGAAGAAGAAGAAGAAGAAGAAGAAGTAGTAAAAGAAAGAAGAATGAACAAGAAGAAAAAGAAAAAGAAGAAGAAAAATACAGAAGAAGAATAAAGAAGAAGATGAAAAAGATAGAAGAGGAAAGAAGAAGAAGAAGAATGCAGAAGAAGTACAACAAAAAAGAAGAAGAAGAAGAGGAAGAAGAAGTCTAAGAAGAAGAAGAAGTCTAAGAAGAAGAAGAAGTCTAATAATAATAAGAAGAAGAAGAAAAAGAAAGAAGAAGAAGAAGATGATGATGAAGAAGAAGATGAAGAAAGAAGAAGAATTAGAAAAAAGAAGAAGAAAGAAAAAGTAGAAGAAGATGAAGAAGAAGAAGAAGAAGAAGTAAAAGAAGAAGAAGAAGAAGAAGAAGAAGAAGAAAGAAGAAATTGAAAGATGAAGAAAAAGATAAGTAGATAAAGAAAGAAGAAGATGAAAGAAGAAAGATGAAGAAGGAGAAGAAGATGAAGAAGAAGAAGAAGAAGAAAAAGAAAGAAGAAGAAGAAAAAGAAAGAAGAAGAAGAAGGAGAAGGAGAAGAAGAAGATGCAGAAGAAGAAGAAGAAAGAAGAAGAAAGAAGAAGAAAAAGAAAGAACAGAAAGAGGAAGAAGAAATGGAACAAGATGAAGAAGAAGATAAATAAAGAAAAGGAAGAAAGATAAGAAAGAAGAAGAAAAAAGAGGAAAGAAGAAGAAGAAGAAGAAAAAGAAGAAGAAGAAGAAGAAGAAGAAGAAGAAGAAGAAAGAAGAAGCAAGAAGAAGGAAGAAGGAGAAGAAGAAGGAAGAGAAAGAAAAGAAAAAGAAAAAAAGAAGAATAAAGAGATAGAAGAAGAAGAAGAAGAAGAAAGAAGAACACAGAAAAAGAAGAAGAAGATGAAGAAAAAGAAGAAAAAGAAGAAGAAAAAGATGAAAAAGAAGAAAGTACAAGTAGAAGAAAGAACAAGAAGGAAGAAGAAGTTGAAAGGAGATGTAGAAAGAAAAATAAGAAGAATAAAGACGAAGAAGTAGAAGAAGAAGAAAGAAGAATAAGAAGAAGAAGAAGAAGAAGAAAAAGAAGAAGAGTAAAAGGAAAAAGAAGTTCAAGAAGAAGAAAAAGAAGAAAATGAAGAAGAAAAGAAGAAGGATTAGAAGGAGAAGAAGTGGAAGGAAGAGGAAGAAGTAGATGAAGAAATAAGAAGAAGAAGAATAAGAAAAAAAAGTAAAAAAAAAATAAAGAAGAAGATGAAAAAGGAGAAGAAAGAAGAAGAAGAAGTAGAAACAGAAAGAAGAATAAGAAGAAAGAAGAAGAAGAAAGAAGAAGATGTAGAAGAAGAAGAAGAAGAAAGAATATGAAGAACGAAGAAGAAAGAAGAAGAAAAAGAAGTTGAAGAAGAAAGAAGAAGAGGAAGAAGTAGAAAAAGAAGAAGAGGAAAGAAGAAGAAGAAGAAGAAGAGGAAAGAAGAAGAAGAAGAAGAAGAAGTAGAAGAAAGAAGAACGAACGAGAAGAAAAAGTAGAAGAAGAAGAAGAAGCAGAAGAAGAAGAAGAAGAAGAAGAAGAAGAAGAAGAAAGAAGAAGAATAAAGAAGAAGATGAAAAAATATAAGAGGAAAGAAGAAGTGGAATGCAGAAGAAGAAGTCCAAGAAGAAAGGATAAGAAGAGGAAGAAGAAGAAGAAGTCGAAGAAGAAGAATAAGAAGTAGAAGAAGAAGAAGAAGAAGAAGAATAAAATGAAGAAGTAGAAGAAGAAAAAGAAGAGGAAGAAGAAGAAGAGGAGGAAGAAGAAAAAGAAGAAAATGAAGGGAAGAATAAAAAGGAGAAGAAGAAGAAGAAAAATAATACGAAGAAGAAGAAAAAAGAAGAAAGAAGAAGAAGAGGGAGAAAGTAGAAGAAGAAAGAAGGAGAAAAAGGGGAAGAAAGAAGAGGAAAACAAGTAGAAGAAAAAAGGAAAAGAAAGAAAAAAAGGTGAAAGAAGAAGAAGAAGAAAAAGAGGAAGAAGAAGAAGAAGAAAGAAGTAGAAAGTAGTAGAAGATGAAGCAAGAAATAGAAGAAGAAGAAGAAGGAGAATAAGGAAGAAGTAGAAGAAGTAATAGAAGAAGAAGAAAGTAGAAGAAAGAAGAAGAAGACAAAAGAAGAAGAAGAAAGATGAAGAAGAAGAAGAATGAAGAAAAAAAAGAAGTCAAAGAAGTAGAAGAAAGAAGAATTAGAAGTTGAAGAATAAGAAGAAAGAAAAAACAGAAAAGAAGAAGAAGAAGAAGAAAGAAAAAAGCAAAAGAAGAGGAAGAAGAAGAAGTAGCAAAAGAAGGAGAAGAAGAAGAAAAGAAGAAGAAGAAGAAGAAGAAAAAGAACAAGAAGAAGAAGAAGAAGAATAAGAGGAAGAAGAAAGACGAAAGAAAGAAGTAGAACAAGAAGAAGAAGAAGAAGAAGAAGAAGAAGGATAAAACAGAAGAAAAAGAAGTAAATGAAGAAGAAAAAGTAGTAGAAGAAGAAGAAGAAATTGAAAGAGGAAGAAGAAGAAGAAGAAGAAGAAGATAAAGAAATAAGAAGAAAGAATAATGAAGAAGAAAGAAGAAGAATAAAGATGAAAGAAGAAGAAGAAAGAAGATAAAAGAAGAAAAAGAAAAAGAAGAAGTGGAAGAGGAAGAAGAAGAGGAAGAAGAAGAAGAAGAAGAAGAAGAAGAAGAAGTAAAAGTAGAAGTAGAAGTAGAAGAAGAACAAGAAGATGAATAAGAATACGAAGAAAATGAAAGAAGAAGAAAAAGTAGAAGAAGAAGAAGAAAAAGAACAAGAAGAAGAAGAAGAAATGAAAGAAGAAGAAGTAGAACAAGAAGGAGAAGAATATGAAGAAGAAGAATAAGAAGAAGAAAGAAGAATAAACATGAAAAAAGAAGAAGAAAGAAGAACAAAGAATATAATGAATAAAGAAGTAGAAAAAGAAGAAAAGAAGATGAAAAAAAATAAAAAAAGAAGAAGAATTAGTGGGAAAAAGAAGAAGAAGAAAAAAGTAGAAGATGATTAAAGAAGAAGAAGAAAGAAGAAGAGCACAAAAAAAAGATGAAAGAAGAAGAAGAAGAAGAAGAAGAAGAAGAAGAAGTAAAAGAAGAAAAAAGTAAAAGAAGAAGAAAGAACGACAAGAAAGAAGAAGAATGCTAAGGTGGAATAAAGAAGAAGATGAATAAAGATGAAGAAAATGAAGAAGAAAGAAGAAGGAGAAGAAGAAGAAGAAATTTGAAGAATGAAGAAGAAGAAAAAGAAGAAGAAAGCAGAAGAAGAAGTAGAAGAAGAAGAAGAAAGAAGAAGAATAAGAATAAGAATAAGAAGAAGAAGAAGAAGAAGAAGAAGAACAAGAAGACGAAGAGAAAAAAGAAGAAGAAGAAGAAGAGGAACAAGAAGAGGAAGAAGTTGACAAAGAGGAAGAAGAAGTACAAAATAAGAAGCAGAACAAAAAATAAAAAAAGAAGGTAGAAAAACAAAAAAGAAGAAGAAATAAGTTGAGAAAAGAAGAAGCAGAGGAAGAGGACGAACAAGAACAAGAAGAACAAGTAGTAGAAGTAGAAGGAGAGGAAATAGAAAATGGAGAAGAAAGAAGAAGAAAGAAGAAGAAGAAGAACAAGAAGAAGAAGAAAGAGAAGAAGAAGAAAGAAGAAGCAAGAAGAAGAGGAAGATATAAGAGGGAAAAGAAGAAGAAGATGAAGAGGAAGAAGAAGAAGAAGATGAAGAAGAAGAAGAAAGAAGAAGTTACTAGAAAAAGAAGAAGAAAGAATAAGCAAGAAAAAGAAGAAGAAAGGAGAAGAAAAAGAACAAATAGAAGAAAAATAAGATTAAGACTAAGAAGAAGATGAAGAAGAAGAAGAGGTAGAATAAAGAAAAGGAAAGAAGAAGAAGAAGAAGAAAGAAGGAGAAAGAAGAAAAAGAAGAAAGAAGAAGAAGAAGAAGAAGAAGAAGAAGAAGAAGAAAGAAGAAGAGGAACAAAAGGGAGAAAAAGCAGAACAAAGAAAAAGAAGAAGAAAGAAGAATAGACGAACAAGAAGAAAAAGAACAAGAAGAAGAAGAAAGAGAAGAACAAAAAGAAAAAGAGGAAGAAGTAGAAGAAAAGGGAAGAAGAATTAGAAGAAAAAGAAGTAGTTGAGGAGGAAGAAAGAATAAGAGAAAGAAGAATAAGAAAGAAGAAGAAGAAGTAGAACGAGAAAGAAGAAGAAGGAGCAGATGATCAAGAAGAAAAACAAGAAAAAGAAAGAAGAAGAAGAAGAAAAAGAAAGAAGATGAAGTAGAAGAAGAAGAAGAAGAAGAAGAAGAAGAAGAGGAATTAAGAAGAAGAAGAACAAAGAATAAGAAGATTGGCGACGAAAAAGAAGTAGAAGAAAGAAGTAGAAGGAGAAGAAGAAAGAAGAAAAGAAAGAAGAAGAAGAAAGAAGAAGCAAAAGAGGAGGAAGTAGAAGAAGAAGAAGAATAATAATAAGAAAGAAGAAGAAGAAGAAAAAGAAGAAGTTGAAGAAACCAGAAGAAGAAAGAAGAAAGAAGGATGAAGAAAAAAAAGAAAACTGAAAGAAATAGGTAGAAGGAGAAGAACAATTTGGACAAAAAAAGAAGAAGAGAAGAAATTGCAGAGCAAGAAGGAGAAGATGAGATAGAAGTAAAAGAAGTAGAGGAAGAAGAAGAAGAATAAGAAGAAAAATAGGAAGTAGAAGTAGAAAAAGAAGAAGAAGAAAGAAGAAGAAAGAAGAAAAAAGAAGAAGAAGAAAGTAGAAGCAAAAGAAGAAGAAAAGGAAGAAGAACAAGAAGAGGAAGAAGGTGATGAAGATGGACCAAGATGAAGAAAGTACAGGATGAAAGAAGAAAAAGAAGAAAGGAGAAGTAGAAAGAAGTAGAAGAAAGAAGAAGAAGAAGAAGAAGAAAAAAAAGAAGAAAAAGAAGCAAGAAGTAGAAGAAGAAGGAGAAAGAAGAAGAAGATTAAGAAGAAAGTTAAAGAAGAAGAGAAGAAGAACAAGAAGAAGATGAAGAAACAAGAAGAAGAAAGAAGAAGAAGAAGAAGAAGAAAGAAGAAGAAAAATAGAACAACATGAAACAAGAAGAAGAAAAAAGAAGAAGAATGAAGAAGAATAAGTAGAAGAATATAGAAGTAAATTTTGTATAGAGAAGAAGAAGAAGAAGAATAAAAAAGAAGCAGAAGTAGAAGAAAAAGTAGACGAAAAAGAAGAAGAAGAAGAAGTAGAAAGAAATAGAAGAAGAAATAAGAAGAAAAAAGAAGAAGAAAGAAGAAAGAAGAAGGAGACGAGGATGATGAAGAAGAGGAAGAAGAAGAAGAAGAAGAAAAAGAAGAAAGTGAAAGAAGAAGAAGAAAAAGAAGAACAAAAAGAAGAAGATAAAGAAAGAAGAAGAAGAAGAAGAAAGAAGAAAAAAGAAGAAGAAAGATGATAGAACAAAAAAAAGAAGAAAAAGAAGAAGAGGAAGAAGAAAAAGAGGAAGAGAAAGTAGAAAAAGAAGATGACGAAGAAGAAGAAAATGAAGAAGATGAAGAAGAGAAGTAGAAAAGGAAGAAAGAAGAAATAAGATGAAGAAGAGGAAAAATGTGGAAGAAAGAAGATGAAGAGCAAAGTAGAAGGAAAAAGAAGAAGAAAGAAGAAGAACAATGAAGAAGAAGAAGAAATAAGAAGAAGAAGAAAAAGAGGAAGAAGAACAAGAAAAAGATGAAAGAAGTAGAAAGCACAAGAAGAAGAACGAAGAAGAAGAAATAGGATGAAGAAGAAGAAGGAAGAAGAAAGATTATGAAAAAGAAGAAGAAAAGAAGAAGAAAAGAAGAAGAAGAAGAAGAAGAGGATGAAAGCGAAGAAGAGAAAGAGGAAGAAGATGAAGAAGTGGAAGAAGAAGAAGAAGAAGAAGAGGAAGAAGAAGAAGAAATAGGAGAAGACAAATACGAATAAGAAGAAGAAGAAGAAGAAGACGAGGAAGAAGAAGAACAAGATTGAGGAAGAGAAAAAAAGAAGAAGGTGAAAGAAGAAAAAAGATAAAGAAGAAGAAGAAAGAAGAAGAGGAAGAAGGAAAAAGTACAAGAAAGAATAAGAGGAAAAAAGATGAAGAAAAAGAAAAAGAAAGAAGATGAAAAAGAAAAAAAAAGAAGAAAGAAGAAGAAATAAGAAAAAGTAGAAGAAAGAATAATAATAATAATAATAATAATAATAAGAAAGAAGAAGGAGAAGAGAGAAGAAGAAGAAGAAGAAGAAGAAGAAGAAAGAACCAGAAAAAGTAAGAACAAGAAGAAGAAGAAGAAAGAAGTAATAGAAGAAGAAGAAGATAGAAGAAGATGATTAAAGAAGATGAAGAAAAGAAAAGAAGTAGAAGAAAGAAGGAGAAGAATGAAGAAAAAAAGTAGAAGAAAGAAGAAGAAGAATAGGATGAGGAAGAAGAAGAAGAGGTGGATGAGGTAGAAGTGGAAGAAGAAGAAGAAGAAGAAGAAAAAGTAGAAGTAGGAGAAGAAAAGGTAGACAAAAATGAAGAAGTAGAAGAAAAAGAAAAAGATGGAGAAGGAGAAGAAGGAGAAGGAGAAGAGTAAAAAGAAGAAGAAGAAGAAGAAGAAAGAAGAAGAAGAAGAAGAAGAAGAATAAGAAGAAGAAGGATGAAAAAAGAAGAAGACGAAGGAAGAAGCGGAAGAAGAAGGAAGAAGAAGAAGAAACATGAAGAAGAAAAAGAAAAAGAAGAAGGAAGAAAGAAGAAGAAGAAAGAAGGAGAAGAAGAAAGAAGAAGAAAGAAAAAGAAGAAGAAAGAAGAAGAAGAAGAAGAAGAAGAAAGAAGAAGAAGAAAGAACAAGAAGAAGAAGAAGAAGGAAGAAGAAGAAGAAAGAACAAGAAGAAAGAAGAAGAAGAAGAAGAAAAAAAAAGAAAAAGTAGAAGAAGAAAGAAAGAAGTAGAAGAAGAAGAGGAAGAATAAAGTAGAAGAAGAAAAAAAAAGGAGAAAGAAGGTAAAGAAGATGATCAAGAAGAAAGAAAAAGAATAATAATAAGAAGAAAAAGAGGAAAAAAAGAAGAAGGAAGAATAAAGAAGAAGAAAAAGAGGAAGAAGAGGAAGAGGAACAAGAAGAAGAACAAGAAGTAAAAGTAAAAGAAATGAGGAAGAAGAAGAAAGAAGAAGAAGAAGATAGAAGAAGGTAAAGAAGAAGAAGAAAGAAGAAGATAGTTGAACAAAGTAGAAGAAGAGGAAGAAGAAGAAGGAAAAAAAGAAGAGGACGAAGAAGAAGAAGAAGAAGAAGAATGAAGGTCGAAGGCAGACCTAAATCATGGTCACCCTTCTTTGAAACACTTTGGTATTGCTCCTAGATGAGAATTTCAATAATGAATCAGAGCACATTGAGCCATCTCATTATCTTCTTATTCTTCTTATTAAATATTCTTCAATCTGAAATCTATGAAATATTAAAGATTCTTAAAGATAAAGAATAACGATATTAAAGATAAAGAAAAAATATGGTGGACCAACTGATCTTTACATTAGTTGATGAAAGAGCCCAATGCAAAAAAATGCATGTTGGGTCTTTGAAACAGTTCGAATCATTTTGATAGTAAAATCAAAAGTTTCATCTGTTTTACCGAGAAGGTCTACGATTCAAGTCCGTATAGCCCTAAGACATTCCAGTTTTTTTTTGTGTAGTACTAGAATAGTAATCGAAATTTTATTTTAGTAATTTTATATTTATTTTATTTATTTATTTTAGTAGTAGTAGGAACAAGAAAATAAAAATAAACACAATAAATAAAAGAAATTCATTCCAACAGAGCGTTTGTGAAATCTGGAACCAAATACCCATCTCTCTTCATACACTTTCATGAATGAATTATATATGATAAATATCATTATCAATATGATCAATGATATCAATATGATCAATGATCTTTTTCTTAATTTGTCTTTCTGAAACTTTGAATTGAAAGAGTTACACTTTTTTTTTTGTGCTTTGGTATACCCAATCTCAGTCAGTTTAGGAAAGGAAAACCATGACATAATTCTTGCTAAAGACTTCAACTGACCTAAGTCAATCTAATATTAAGTCACATGGATCTAGGACCTATCTTTTCTTGATCCTGAATATATGTAGAAACCCTCTGATTAATCACTTTTTGTTTTGGCATAAGAAAAAAAGTATGTGCAAAGAGGAAAAAAAGAAAAATGAAAAGGAAAGAGTATGTATCCCCATCCGTCTCAGTGAATTTGAGGTATGTATGAATACCTATCAAATAGATTAGTGACACATGTTAGGAACCATACTTGAACTGGTGACACGAGGATTTTCAGTTCTCTGCTCTACCAACTGAGCTATACCGACCATTACCTGTGCATCATCCTAGCGAAGTACTTGTATCTATGACAATGTCCATGAAAAATAAACTAAAAAAGTCTTAAAAAACTAGTTTCTTAGATCTTCAAACCTTTGAAAATGTAAGGATAATGATAAATGATATGGGCTGTGAATTAACAGAGACGGGTATTGTTTCTATACAAATGAAGTTGATCGGAAGATGGATTCGAAGGAGATACGAGGATTCGATTTTGATTTGGATCTATTTGTGAATGTGAGAGAACAAAGTAAATTCAACGAGAAAGATATTGAATTTACTTTGTTTGAGTTTGAGCTGAATCGCTCATGAAAAAAAAGGATAAATCAATAATGAGAATGAGGAAGTAAAATGGGCTTTTTCTTGGGGATAGAGGGACTTGAACCCTCAAGATTTTGAAAATTGACGGATTTTCCTTTTACTATAAATTTCATTGTTGTCGGTATTGACATGTAAAATGGGACTCTCTCTTTATTCTCGTCCGATTGATATTCAAAAGATATATCAAACTCTGGAATGAATCATTCATTTGATTAATGAACAGTAGAATTCCATTTTTTTTCAATCGAAACTGGAACGAATTCACAATACAAGTTTTTCTAGAACTTTTGATCTTATAATAATTATTTCATTATTTGATCTCTATCATTCTAGTTATTAATATCTTATTAATATTAATATCGAATTGAATTAATACTTACATTTTACATTACACTGTATTAGATCTACTGAATTATACATAGATTTATATAGATCATATACATACAATTATGACGATTATTCTTTCTGGCATTTCAATATTTTTGTCATTTTGATTGAACTACTAACGTAACGAAGTAAATTTCATTCTTTAGAACAACTTCCGTTGAGTCTTTGCACCTATCCCTTATTTATTTATTTTTTTCTTTCTTAATTTCTTAAATTTATGAAAAAAAAGATATTGCTCAGGATTGCCCATTTTTAGTTCCAGGGTTTTTCTGAATTTGGAAGTTACCACTTAGCAAGTTTCCATACTAAGGCTCAACCCAATCAAGTTCGTAGCGTCTACCAATTTCGTCATATCCCCCCTTTCTTTGAGACAAGGATCCAGTTGTCATTCCATCCAACTCTTTTCATTGATCTTAGAACTGTTGAATTCATTAGGTAATGATTCTTATATCATAAAATTGTATGCTGCAATTTTCTTTTTATCCTCTATTCTATTTCTATCATTAACCCTATTTGTTTTGTTTCAGTCCAAAATAATTCTATCATTGATGTATTCGCAATTCAATATGAATATTTCAATAAGAAATTATATATTATAAAATTGGATAAAACTATATAATTGGATAAAACTATATGCTATATGATCAAATTAAATTATAATATATATCTATATATATATATATATCTATATATATATATTATATAGATTGTAGATACAGACCACAATATACCACATAGATCGATGCCTTTCCTCCTCTTCTTCATTTGGAAGGTACTATTGGAAAAGTGGAACGATCAATATTCATTCTTGTCTTTTTTTGCATTAAATTTTGGTCAGTTTTAGTCATCTATTTTCATTATTTGAATAGAAATCCATAGAATATGATTCTCTTTCATTTTGAACTCTTTTCTTTTTTCTTTAGTTATTTTCTAAGATATAGAATATATAATTTCAGTATCTTAATTTAAAAATTATTCTTAGTGTATTCTTAGTTAAATATTTGATATT
The DNA here is from genome assembly GCA_023846275.1 of Vanilla planifolia. NCBI lineage: Eukaryota > Viridiplantae > Streptophyta > Magnoliopsida > Asparagales > Orchidaceae > Vanilla > Vanilla planifolia. Next base: position 90,716 of record JAIUJO010001640.1, read on the forward strand.
CTAGTTAAAAACTATAAAAACAAAAGGAAATTATTTATATCTAGTATTTTTTTTTTATATAAAGAAAAGAGAAATTATCTATTTCAATTTCAATCAAATTTTTTCAGATCTATTCTTGTATTCCTTATTCCTATACATTATTGCTCTTATCTTCGCCCGCTTAGCTCAGAGGTTAGAGCATCGCAGTTGTAATACGATGGTCATCGGTTCGATTCCGATAGCCTGCTCTTTTTCTTTCCATGATTGAAAATCTCTAATCTCTACCCTCACTTTCTCTATCTCTAAGGTCAATTATGTCATGGTAACTCGCAGTTATATTTATGAATATGAATAATGAATAAAAAAAAGGTTGACTATATAGTAGATAGAACAATGAAATCTCTACAGAAAAGATTGGAAATCGTAGTCTTACTTGAACTTCCTATCCTATACAAATACTATACAAAATACTATACAAATATTACTATAAAAAATACTATACAAAATACTATATTAATACTATACAAAGTACTACTATACAAAATACTATACAAATATTACATACAAATACAAATTACAAATACAAAAATTTCCTAATATCTAAAAACATAAAAATAGATACAATAAATATGAAATATTGATAAAATAAATTTCATTCTATTTTGTAGTACTTCAATAGATTAAGTTTTGATTTTCTGATACTTTCTACTCTAGTTCATAGTTCAGTCTGAATTTAAATTTTTTGGAAATGAAATTCCATAAAAAAAGGAACCTTTATATGTCTCGTTACCAAGGACCTCGTCTTAAAAAAATACGTTGTCTGGGGGGCTTTACTGGGACTCACTAGTAAAAGACCTAGATTCAGAAGGTATATTAAAACTCGATTCCGATCTGAAAGAAGATCCCAATATCGTATTCGTTTACAACAAAAACAAAAATTGCGTTTTCATTATGGTTTGACAGAGCGACAATTACTGAAATATGTGCATATTGCCACAAAAGCAAAAGGGCCAACAGGTCAGGTTTTACTACAACTACTTGAGATGCGTTTGGATAACATCCTTTTTCGATTAGGTATGGCGTCGAACATACCTGGGGCCAGACAATTAGTTAACCATAGACACATTTTAGTTAATGGTCGTATAGTGGATATACCAAGTTATCGTTGCAAACCCAGAGACATTATTACTACGAAGGATAAAGAAAGATCGAAAGCTCTGATTCAAAAGTATCTTGTTTCATCCCCCCGCAGGAGAGTGCCAAACCATTTGACTATTGACTCTTTAAAACATAAAGGATTCATAAATCAAATAATAGATAGGAAATAGATTGGTTTGAAAATCAATGAGTCATTGTTCATAGAATATTATTCCCGTCGGACTTGAACTTAACTTGATTCTAACAAAAATACAAAAGTAAGGTTCATAAAATTTTGACTGCACTACTTTCACTGAAGTAAATCAAGTACCTTGTCTCATTCACGTATCACGGACAATAGGATTCTTTTTTTTTCTTTTTTCTTCTTTTCACAATATTCAATATAAATATCCAAATATCCTATTTTTATTTGTATTTTACTTTACGTATCACAGGAATGTAATTAAGGATAGAGAATCTCTATTCAATAAGGGCCTTACCTTAGTTTTAGAATGATCATATCAATTCTGATTTGATTGAATATGAGATATTGTCGTCGGTAACGTTGATGAATGAAAAGGAACGGAGAGAGAGGGATTCGAACTCTCGGTAAATAAGAGTCTACATAGCAGTTCAAATGTTACGCCTTGAACCACTCGGCCATCTCTCCTGCAGAATCTTATTCTGTTCCAAAATGAATAAATAGCGAGTCATTCACCTGAATTGTAGTACAGGTGTGAACAACAGACGGTTCCATAAAAAAAAAAAATTTCCAATTAGTCTGTTTTTATGTTCTTTTGTATACTATATAATTCCTTTTTCTATGGGATCTTTTTACCCGAAGCGAAGGGTAATAAGAAGAATTATAGAATAAATTGCTAATTATGCCTAGATCTCGAATAAATGGAAATTTAATTGATAAGACCTCTTCGATTGCAGCCAATATCTTATTACGAATAATTCCAACAACTTCAGGGGGAAAAAGGCATTTACCTATTACAGAGATGGTGCGATTTGATTTTGTTTATGGTTTTCATTTTACATTTTTTTTATTCTTGATTTTGTTTTTTTGAACCCTCATTTTGACTAGAAAAAAGAACGTAGTTAAGATAGTTAGGAATAGAAAAAAAACAAATTAGTGAAAAAAAACCTATGCTTAGTGAAGGTGAAGTTTGGAGATAGAGCAATTCCTTCTGTTTTGTATCCTCGATTGATGCAGCCTTAGATTCTTCAATTATCCATTCATTTTAGTATTGAGCGAAAGGTTACATCTATAGGTTCTGTATTGGAGGTAAATACTACTTCATTAATACCAATAACCAATAGGTTGCATCAGGGAAAAAGCACGACACCTAGGAATCAACAACAGGAAACTTTGTTATAAATAACCCGTTTCCTTATCTGTATCGGGACGAAACAGAATGGTTGGGAAAACAAAGATCTGTCTCATTTGTACTTTGGATATCCGTATAACCATCAAAGGTTGTTGAAGTGACTAATTCCTGGAAATCGTAAGCGTTGAGTACAAAGAAATTGTTGGAGTTACCATTTCTATCTAGCAATAAGATATTTGATGTTAAGAAAAACCTCTTGGGGGGAGGCTGGCTAGAAATTTCTTGTAAAAATACCAGCTCCCGTCAGTTCATAACAAGAATAATGAAATTTTGATTACATGAATTATTACCCTAACCTAAGTACTATGCTATGCAAAGAAGGGGGGGGGGTACAGAAGGGAGGAGCCGTATGAAGTGAAAATCTCACGTACGGTTCTGAAACGGAGATTCTTTTACAAAAATGAACGACCGTAACGGATGTCGGCTCAATCCGAAGGAAATTATGAGGAAGCTTTATAGAATTATTATGAAGCTACGCGACCAGAAATGGATCCCTATGATCGAAGTTATATACTCTATAACATAGGTCTTATACACACAAGCAACGGAGAGCATACAAAAGCTTTGGAATATTATTTCCGGGCACTATAACGAAATCCATTTTTACCACAAGCTTTTAATGATATGGCCGTGATCTGTCATTACATGCGACTATCTTCACTATAGAAAGAAGGAAAAAAGAGAAAATTGTCTTGTCAATACTAGAAAAAAAAATAGGCTTTCTACATATGTATCGTACAAAGTAACGATTTTTATCAGCTGTAACAAGGAAAGAGACTTCACCAGAACAAAAAAAAATAAGTATGGCCTATATACTAGACTCTATGGATAAAAGATAGAATTAGAATTGATAGAGAAAGCACCATAAAGATCAATAAGATCAATAAAGAATAAAGATCAATTAGTAAGCTATTATTTTTAGTAAACTATTATTGATTTTTCTTTTGATTTGGACGATAAAGTTCAGAACTGCTTACTGAAACTCAATACCATGATATGGGATAAAAAAATTTAGAAATCATCAACTTATGTAATAGAGTTGATCTATTCTACTATTTCTACTATAAAGTATAAAGTTCTACTATAAAGAAAGTATAAATAAAGTATTGAAAATATTGAGCAGCAATGTAGCATCAAATCCCAAAGATAGTAAGTTTTTTTTTCTAAAAGGAGGAAAGTCTTTTTCTAAGAATCTATATAAATCATAAATATCATATACCATATATGAAATAAGAAACCAAGATAGTTACCTTTCAAAAAATTCTAACGATATCAGGATATATCTATCCTTCATTTTCCTGAAGGTGGGAGAAAAGAGAAAACTAATTTTTGATAAAAATTAGAATTGGAAACTTAGAACTTATATTTATATTTATTTATTTATTATTTTATTTATTATTTATATACTTATATTACTTATATATTATTACTTATATATATTTATATACTAATATACTAACAATAAATAATAAACATTTTCTGGTTAACCTAAGATAAATCAATTGATGAGAAATCGAATTCAGTTAACATTAACATAAGTTAACATAGGATAGATTAAAAGAAAGACAGTACACAAAAAGAAAAAAGAATCGATTGATGAGACGTATGAGGTAGGAAACTCTCAAGTACGATTCTAAGGGAGGGAATTGAATCACTTATTCCGACCGAGGAGAACAGGCCATTCTACAAGGCGATTCTCAAATTGCAGAGGCTTGGTTTGATAAAGCTGCTGAGTATTGGAAACAAGCTATAGCGCTTACACTAGAAAATTATAT
>JAIUJO010001957.1:12500-15000 GCA_023846275.1 Vanilla planifolia
GAAGATGAAGAAGAAGTAAAACAAGATGAATATAAAGAACATGAAGAAGAAGAAGAAGAAGAAGAAGAAGTGGAAAAATTAGAAGAAGAGGAAGAAGAAGAAGAAGAAGAAGAGGAAAAAGTAGAAGAAGAGGAAGAAGAAGAAGAAGAAGAAGAAGAGGAAGAAGAAGAAGAAGGAGATGTGGAAGAAGGAGAAGAAGAAGAAGAAGAAGGGGAAGAAGATTAAGAAGAAGAAGATGACATTGAAGAAGAAGAAGAAGAACTACAAGAAGTAGAAGATGAAGAAGAAGACAAAGAAGAAGACGAAGATTAAGAAGAAGATGTGGAAGATGAAGAACAAGAAGATGAAGAAGTGGATGAAGATGAACAAGAAGTAGAAGAAGAAGAAGAAGAAAAAGAAGTAGAAGTAGAAGAAGAGGAAGAAGATGAAGGAGAAGATGAAGTAGAAGTAGTAGAAGAGGAGGAAGAAGAAGAAGATGAAAAATAAGAAGGCGAAAAAGAGGAGGACGAAGAAGAAGAAGAAGAAGAAGAAGAAGATGAAGAAGAAGTAGAAGAAGAAGAAGAGGAAGAAGAAGACGATGATGATGATGATGATGAAGAAGAAGAAGAAGCAGATGTTGAAGATGAAGAAAAGGAGAAGACGTAGAAGAAGGGGAAGAAGTAGAAGGATTAGAAGAAGAGGAAGAAGTAGTAGAAGAAGAACAAGAAGAAAAAGAAGTTGTAGAAGAAGATGAAGAAGAAGAAGAAGATCATGAGAAAGAAAATTTGAAAGATGAAGTGGTAGAAGAAGAAGAAGAAGAAGATGAAGAAGAAGTTGAAGAAGAAAAGAGGAGGAAGAGGAAGAAAAAGAAGATGAGGAAGAAGAAAGAAGAAGGAGAAGAAAAAGCCAAAGAAGAAGAAGAAGAAGTAGATGATGAAGAAGAAGAAGAAGAATAGAATAATAATAATAATAATAAGGAGAAGAAGAAGAAGAGGAAGAAGAAGAAGAAGTAGAAGAAGCAGAAGAAGAAGAAGAAGTAGAAGAAGATGTAGAGAAGAAAGATGAAGAAAAAGATGTAGAAGTAGAAGAAGAAGATGAAGAAGAAGTAGAAGAAGAAAAAGAAGGGGAAGAAGAAGAAGAGGGAGAGGAAGAAGAAGAAGAAGAGGACGAAGAAGAAGAAGAAGAAGAAGAAGAAGAAGAAGAAGAACAAGAAGAAGAGAAGGAAGAAGAAGAAGAAGAAGAAGAAGAAGAAAAAGAAGAAGAAGAAGAAAGAGAAGAACAAGAAGAAGAAGAAGAAGAAGAAAGAAAAAAAGAAGAAGAAGATTATGAAGAAGTAGAGGAAGAAGAAGAAGAAGAAGAAGACAATGATGATGAAGACGAAGAAGTGGAAGAAGAAGTAGAAGAAGAAGTAGAAGAAGAAGAGGAAGTAGCAGAGCAAAAAAAAAAATAGAAGGAGAAGAAGAAGATGAGGACGAAGAAGAAGAAGAAGGCAAAGGTGAACAAGAGGAAGTTGATGATGAGGGAGAAGAAAAAGAAGAAGTACAAAAAGAAGAAGAACCAGAAGATGATGAAGGAGAGGAAGAAGAAGAAGAAGAAGAAGAAGAAGTAGAAGAGGAAGAAGAAAAACAAGAAGCAGAACAAGAGGAAGAAGAAGAAGAATAACAAGAAGAAGACGATGTAGAGGAAGAAGAAGAAGAAGAGTACAAAAATATAGAAGAAGAAGAAGAAGAAGAGGAAAAAGAAGACAAAGTAGAAGAAGTGGTAGAAGGAGAAGAAGAAGTAGAACAAAAAAGAAGACGAAGGAGAAGAAGAAGAAAAAGAAAAAGAAGAAGACAGAAAAAGAAGAAGCAAAGATGACGAAGAAGAAAGAAGAAGAAGAAAAAGAAGAAAAAAGAAGAAGAAGAAGAAGAAGTAGAAGAAGAAGAACAAGATGAAGAAGAAAATGAAGATGATGAAGAAGAAGAGGAAGATGAAGAAGAAGAAGAAGCAGAAGCAGAGGAAGAAGAACAAGAAGAAGAGGAAGAAGAAGTAGAAGAAGAAGTAGTAAAAGAAGAATAAGAAGAAGAAGAAGAAGAAGAAGGTGAAGAAGTGAGAAGAAAAAGAACAAGAAGAATAAGAAGAAGAAGAATAAGAAGAAGAAGAATAAGAAGAAGAAGAAGAAGAAAGATAAAGAAGAAAATGAAGAGGAAGAAGAAGATGAAGTAGAAGATGAAGTAGTAGAAGAAGAAGAGGAAGAATAAGAAGAAGAAGAAGAAGAAGAAGAAGAAGAAGAAGAAGAAGAAAAAGAAGAAGAGTAAGAAGAGGAAGAATAATAAGAATAAGAAGAAGTGGAGAAGTGGAGGAGGAAGAAAAAGAAGAATAAGAAGAACTAGAAGAAGTAGAAGATGAAAAAGAAGATGAAGAAAAAGACAAAAAAGAAGACGAAGATTAAAAAGATGTTGAAGATGAAGAACAAGATGATGAAGAAGAGGACGAGGAAGATGAACAAGAAGTAGTAGAAGAAGAAGAAGAAGAAGAAAAA
>JAIUJO010001957.1:20000-22500 GCA_023846275.1 Vanilla planifolia
CTTCTTCTTCTTTTTCTTTTTCTTTTTCTTCATCTTCTTCTTTTTCTTGTTCTTCTCCTTCTCCATCTCCTTCTTCTTATTTTTCTTCTCACCCTTTTCTTCCTCTTCTTCATTTTCTTCTTCTTCTACTATTTCTTCTTTTTCTTCTTCTTCGTCTTCTACTGCTACTACTACGACTACAAATACTTCTTCTTCTACTACTACTACAACTTCTTCTTCATCTTCTTCATTATCTTTTTTTCATTTTATTATTATTATTATTATATTTATTATTATTATTATTGTTATTCTTCTTCTTCGACTTCTTCTTCTTCTTCTTCTTCGTCCTCTTTTACAAGCAATAATAATACTACCACTACTACTACTTCTTCTACCTCTTTTTCTTCTACTTCATCTTCTTCATCTACTTCTTCTTCTTCTTCATCTTGTTCTTCTTACTTCTTCTTTTACTTCATCTCTTGTTCTTCTTGTTGTTGTTCTATTTCTTCTTCTACTACATCTTCCTCTTCCTTTTCTTCTTGGACTGCTACTACTTGTTCTTCATCATCTTCTTAGTCTTATTCTTCTTCATCTACTTCTTTTTCTACTTCTTTTTCTTCTTCTTCTACTTTTTCTTCTTCTTCTTCTTCTTCTTCATCTTATTCTTATTCTTATTCTTATTCTTTTCCTTCTTCATCTTCTTCTACTTCTTCTTCTTCCACTTCTTCTCCTTCTCTTCTTCTTCATCTACTTATACTTCTTCTTCTACTACTACTTCTTCTTCTTCTTCCACTTCTTCTCCTTCTTTCTCTTCTTCTTCATCTACTTCTTCTTGTTCTTCTTCTTCTTCTTCTTCACCCTCTTCTTCCTCTTTTTCCTTTTCTTTTTTTTCTTCTTCTTCTTCTTCTTTTTCTCCTTCTTCTTGTTCTACCACTTCATCTACTTTTTTTCTTATTCTTTTTCTTCTTCTTCTCCTCCTTCTTCTTTAGCTTCTTCTTCTTCTTCTCATTCTTCTTCTTCTCCTTCTTCTTCTTCTTCTACTTCTTCTTCTTCTTCTTCTTATTCTTCTTCTTCCTTCTCATCTTTTACTTCTTCACCCTCTTCTTCTTCTTCTTCTTCTTCTTTTCCTACTATTTCTTCTTCAACTAATACTTCTCCTTCTTCTTCTTCTTCTTCTCTTCTTCTCTTTCTCGTTCTTCTTCTTCTACATCTCTTACTTCTACTTCTTCTTCTTCTTCATATCTCTTACTTCTACTTCTTCTTCTTCTTCATCTTCTTCTTCTTCTTCTTCTTCTTCTTCTTCTTCTTAATCTTCTTCATCTTCTTCTTCTTCTTCTTCTTTTTCTTCTTCTTCTTTTTCTTCCTCTTCTTTTCCTTCTTCTTTTTCTTTTTCATGTTTTTCTTCTACTACTTCTTCTTTTACTTCTTCTTGTTCTTCTTCTTCTTCTTCATACTTCTCTTCCACTTCTTCTTCTTGTTCTTCTTCTTCTTCTTCTTCTTATAGATCTTCTCCTTCTTCTTTACTTTGTCCTCTTCTTCTTTCACTTTTTCTTCTTTGTTTTCTTATTCTTCTCCTTCTTCTCTTTTCCCTATTCTTCTTCTTCTTCTTCTTCTTCTACTACTTTATATTAATGTTCTTCTTCTTCTTACTCTTGTCATTCATTTCCCAGTTCTTCTTATTCTCCTTGTCCTTTTCCTTCTTCTTCTTCTTCTTCTTCTCCTCCTCCTTTTCTTCTTCTCTTCATCATCATCATCTTCTTCTTCTTCTCCTTCTACTTCATCATTTTCTTCTTCATTATCTTCTTCTTTTTCTTCTACATCTTCTTCATCTTTTTCTTCTCCTTCTACTTCTTCATCTTCTCATTCTTCTTCTTCATCTTCTTCTTCTTCTTTTTCTTCTTCTTCTTCTTCTTCTTCTTCATCTTCTTCTCATTCTTCTTCATCTTCTTCTTCTTCATCTTTTTCTTCTTCTTCTTCTACTTCTACTTCTTCTTCGTCCTCTTCGTCTTCTTCTCCTCCTTCTTCTTCGCCTTCTTCATCTTCGTTATTTTCTTATTTTTCTAATTCATCTTCTTCTTCATCTTCTACTATTATTACTACTACTTTTGCTTCTTTTTCTAGTTATTCTTCTTCTTCTTCTTCTTCTTTTTCTTCATCTTCTACTTCTACTACTTCTATTTCTTCTTCTTCATCATCTTTTTCTTCTCATTCTCGTTCTTCTTCTTCCTTTTCATCATCTTCTGCTTCTTATTCTTCTTTTCTTCTTCTTCTTCTTATTCTACTATAGCTACCACTACGACCACTACTCCTTCTTCATCATCTTCCTCATCTTCTTCATCTTGTTCTACTACTATTAATACTATTTCTTCTTCTTCTTCTCTTCTTCTTCATCTTTTTTTTCTTCTTCTTCTTCTACTACTACTACTTTTTTTCATTCTTCTACTTCATCTTCTTCTGCTACTTCTTTTTCTTTTTCTTCTACTTCTTTTTTTGTTTTTCTTCTTCTTCTTCTTCGTCTTAT
>JAIUJO010001957.1:40000-45000 GCA_023846275.1 Vanilla planifolia
TTCTTCTTCTTCTTCTTCTCATCATCATTATCTTCTACTTCTTCTTCTTTTACTTGTTTAACTTCTTCTTCATCCTCTTCTTCTTCTTCTTTATCTACTTCTTTCTCTCCATTGTCTTCTTCTTCTTCTTCTTCTTCTTCTTTGCCTTCTTCTTCACCTACTTCTTCATCCCCTTTCTCCTCCTCTTCTAGTACATGTTCTCTAGTTTCTTCTTCCACTTTTCTTCTTCTTCTTTTTTTGCTTCTACTTCTTCATCTTCTTCTTTTTCATCTTTTTCTTCTTCTATCTTTACTTCTTATCCTTATTCTTCTTCTTCTTCTTCTACCTTTTCTTCTCTTTGTTATTCTCCCTCTTCTTCTTCCTCTTCTTCTTCTTCATCTTCTTCATTTTCTTCTTCTTCTCCTTCTTCATCTTCCTCGTCTTCCTTTTCTTCTTCTTCTTCTTCTTTTTCTTTTTCGTCATCATCTTTTCCTCCTTATTCTTGTTCTTCTTCTTTTTTTTCTTTCATTTCTTCGTCGCCTTCTTCCTTTTCTTTGTCTTCCTCATCCTCGTTTTCTTCTTCTTCTTCTTCTTCTTCTTTTTCTTCTTCTTCTACTTCTTCAACTTCTTCTACATCTTCTTCTTTATGTTCATTACCTACTTCTTCTTTGTCTCCATTTTCTTCTTCTTCTTCTTCTTTGCCTTCTTCTTCACCTGCTTCTTATTCTTCTCCTTCTTCTTCTTCTTCTTCTTCATCTTCTTCTTCCTGTTCTAGTACATCTCCTCAAGTTTGTTCTTCCTCTTCTCTTCTTCTTCTTCTTCTTCTTCTCCTTCTTTTTCTTCTACTCCATATTCTTCTTCTACTTCTACATCTTTCTTTTTTTTCTTCTTCTTCTTCCTCGCCTTCTTCATTTTCTTCTTCTTCTTCTTCTTGTTCTTCTCCTTCTTCGTCTTGCTCGTGTTCATCTTCTTCTTCTTCTTCTTCTTCTTCTTTTCTTCTTTTTTTATTCATGTTCTTCTTCTTCATCTTCTTCGACTTCTTCATCTTCTTCTTCCTCTTCTTTGCCATCCACATCTTCATTTTCTTCTTCTTCTTCTTCTTCTTCTTCTTCTTCTTCTTCTTCTTTTTCTTGTTCTTCTCCGTCTTCTTTTTCTTCTTCTTCTTCTTCTTCTTCTCTTCTTCTTCTCCTTCTCTGTTTTCTTCTCCTTCTTCTTCTTCTTCATCTTCTTCTTCTTTTCCTTCTTCTTCTTCTTCTTTGACTTTTTCTTCTTCTTCTTCGTCTCCTTCTTCTTCTTGCTCTTCTTCGTCTTCTTCTTCTTCTTCTTCTACTTCTACTTCTTCTTCCTCCTCTTCTCCATCTTCTCCTTTTTCTACTCCTTTTTCCTCTCCTTGTTCCTTTTCTTCTTCTTCTTCTTCTTCTTCTTCTTCTCTTCTTTCTCCTCTTCTTCTTCTTTTTCTTCTTCATCTTCTACTCTTCTTCATCATCTTCATCTTCTTCTTCTTCTTCTTTTTCTTCTTCTTCTTTTCTTCTTCTTTCTCTTCTTCTTCATCTACTTCTTATACATCACGTTCCTCTTCTTCTTCTTCTTCTTCTTCTTCTTCTTCTCCTTCATTGTCTTCCTCTTCTTCTTCATCTTCTTCTCCTTCTTATTCATCTAATTCTTCTTCAACTTTGTCATCTTCTTCTACTTTTTCGTCTTGTTCTTATCTTCTTCCTTATCTTCTTCTTCTCCTTCATCAACTTCTTCATCCTTTTCTTATTCTTCTACCTAATCTTCTTCTTCTTCTTCCTCTTCTATTTCATCTTCTTCTTCCTCATCCTCTTTTTCTTCTCCTTCTTCTCGTATCTTCTTCTTCTTCTTCTTAATCATCATCTTCTACTTCTTTCTCTTGTTCTTTTTCTTCATCTTCTTCTTATTATTCTTCTTCCTCTTCTTCTTCATATTCTTTCTCTCCATCTTCTTCTTCTTTTTCTCCTTCTTCTTCTTCTTCTCCTTCTCCTTCTTCTTCCCCTTCTACTTTTTCTACTTTTTCTTCTTCTCCTCCTTCTTCTTTTACTTCTTCTTCTTCTTCTTCTCCTTCTTCTTCTTCTTCTTCTCCTTCTTCTTCTTCTTCTCCTTCTTTGTCTACTTCTTCAACTTCTGCTTTTTTTTCTACTTTTTCTTCTTCTTCTTCTTCTTCTTCTTCTTCTTCTTCTTCTTTTTCTTCTACTACTACTTCAACTTCTTCTTCGTCTACTTCTTCTTTTTCTCCTGCTTTGTCTTCTTTTACTTTTTTTTCTTCTTCTTCTTCTTGTTCTTCTTCATCATCATCATCTTCTTCTTCTTCTTCTTCTTCTACTTCTTCTTCTTCTTCTTTTATTTCTTCTTCTTCTTCTTCTTCTTTTATTTCTTCTTCTTTTTCTTCTTCTTCTTCTTCTTCTACTTTGCCTCCTCCTCCTTCTCCTACTCCTTTATCTTCTTCTTCTTCTTCTTCCTCTTCTTCTTCTTCTTTTTCTTCTTCTTCTTCTTCTTCTTCTTCTCCTTGTTCTTTAACCTCTTCTTCTTCTTCTTCTTGTACTTCTTCTACTTCTTAATCTTTTTCTTCTCCTTCTTCTTTTTCTTCTTCTTTTTCTTCTTCTTCATCTTCTTATTCTTCGTTTTCTTTGTCTTCTTCAACTTCTTCTTCTTCTTTGTCTTCATTATCTTCACCTACATTTTCTTTTTCCTGTTCTTCTTCTTCTTCTTCTATTTCTTCTTCATCTTTATCATCATCATCATCTTCTTCTTCTTCTTCTACAACTTCTTTTTCTTCTTTGTCTTCTTCTTCTCCCTCTTTGTGTTCTTCTTCTTCAACATCTTCCTCTTCTTCTTCTTCTTCTTCTCTTCTTCATCTACATCTTCTTCATCTTCTTCTTAATCATCTTCTTCTCCTTCTTCTTCTCCTTCTTCTTCTTCTTCTTCTTCTTCCTGTTCTAGTACATCTCCTCAAGTTTGTTCTTCCCCTTCTCTTTTTCTTCTTCTTCTTCTTCTCCATATTCTTCTTCTACTTCTACTTCTTTCTTTTTCTTCTTCTTCTTCCTCGCCTTCTTCAATTTCTTCTTCTTCTTTTTGTTCTTCTCCTTCTTCGTCTTGCTTGTCTTGCTCGTGTTCATCATCATCATCATCATCATCTTCTTCTTCTTCTTCTTCTTCATCTTCTTCTTTTCTTCTTTTTTTATTCATGTTCTTCTTCTTCTTCTTCTTCGACTTCTTCATCTTCTTCTTCCTCGTCTTTGCCTTCCACATCTTCATTTTCTTCTTCTTCTTCTTCTTCTTCTTCTTCTTCTCCGTCTTCTTTTTCTTCTTCTTCTTCTTCTCTTCTTCTTCTCCTTCTCCTTTTTCTTCTCCTTCTTCTTCTTCTTCATCTTCTTCTTCTTTTCCTTCTTCTTCTTCTTCTTTGACATTTTCTTCTTCTTCTTCGTCTCCTTCTTCTTCTTGCTCTTCTTCGTCTTCTTCTTCTTCTTCTTGTTCTACTTCTACTTCTTCTTCCTCCTCTTCTCCTTCTTCTCCTTTTTCCACTCCTTTTTCCTCTCCTTGTTCCATTTCTTCTTCTTCTTCTTCTTCTTCTTCTTCTTCTTCTTCTCTTCTTTCTCCTCTTCTTCTTCTTTTTCTTCATCATCTTCTACTCCTCTTCATCATCATCATCTTCTTCTTCTTCTTCTTTTCTTCTTCTTTCTCTTCTTCTTTATCTACTTCTTATACATCATGTTCGTCTTCTTCTTCTTCTTCTTCTTCTTCTTCTTCTCCTTCTGTCTTCCTCTTCTTCTTCATCTTCTTCTCCTTCTTATTCATCTAATTCTTCTTCATCTTTGTCATCTTCTTCTACTTTTTCATCTTGTTCTTATTCTTCTTCCTTATCTTCTTCTCCTTCATCAACTTCTTCATCTTTTTTTTATTCTTCTACCTAATCTTCTTCTTCTTCTTCCTCTTCTATTTCATCTTCTTCTTCATCATCGTCTTTTTCTTCTCCTTCTTCTAGTATCTTCTTCTTCTTCTTCTTAATCATCATCTTCTACTTCTTTCTCTTGTTCTTTTTCTTCTTCTTCTTCTTATTATTCTTCTTCCTCTTCTTCTTCTTCTTCTTCATATTCTTTCTCTCCTTCTTCTTTTTCTCCTTCTTCTTCTTCTTCTCCTTCTCCTTCTTCTTCCCCTTCTACTTTTTCTACTTTTTCTTCTTCTCCTTCTTTGTCTACTTCTTCAACCTCTGCTTTTTTTTTCTACTTTTTCTTCTTCTTCTTCTTCTTCTTCTTCTTCTTCTATTACTACTTCAACTTCTTCTTCGTCTACTTCTTCTTTTTCTCCTGCTTTGTCTTCTTTTACTTTTTTTTCTTCTTCTTCTTCTTGTTCTTCTTCATCATCATCATCTTCTTCTTCTTCTTCTTCTTCTACTTCTTCTTCTTCTTTTATTTCTTCTTCTTCTTCTTCTTCTTTTATTTCTTCTTCTTTTTCTTCCTCTTCTTCTTCTTCTTCTACTTTGCCTCCTCCTCCTCCTCCTACTCCTTTATCTTTTTCTTCTTCTTCTTCCTCTTCTTCTTCTTCTTTTTCTTCTTCTTCTTCTTCTTCTTCTTCTTCTCCTTGTTCTTCAACCTCTTCTTCTTCTTCTTCTTGTACTTCTTCTACTTCTTAATCTTTTTCTTCTCCTTCTTCTTTTTCTTCTTCTTTTTCTTCTTCTTCTTCTTCTTCTTCTTCTTCTTATTCTTCGTTTTATTCGTCTTCTTCAACTTCTTCTTCTTCTTTGTCTTCATTAGCTTCACCTACATTTTCTTTTTCCTGTTCTTCTTCTTCTTCTTCTTCATCTTTATCATCATCATCATCATCTTCTTCTTCTAATTCTTCTTCTTCTACAACTTCTTCTTCTTTTTCTTCTTCGTCTTCTTCTTCTCCCTCTTTGTGTTCTTCTTCTTCAACATCTTCCTCTTCTTCTTCTTCTTCTTCTCTTCTTCATCTACATCTTCTTCATCTTCTTCTTCTCCTTCTACTTCTTCTACTTCTTCTTCTTT
>JAIUJO010001957.1:55000-57500 GCA_023846275.1 Vanilla planifolia
TCTTCTCCTTCTATTACTACTACTAGTATTACTTCTAGTTCTTCATCTCCTTCTTCTAGTTCATCATATTCTTCTTCTTCTTCTTCTCCTTGTCCCTCTTCTTCTTTGTCTTCATCTTCCTCTTCTTGTTGTTCTTCTTAATCTTCTTCTCCCTCTTCTTCGTGTTCTTCGTCATTTTCTTCTACTTCTTCTTCTACTTCTTCTTCTTCTACTTCTTCTTCTCCTTCTCCTTCTCCTTCTACTTCTACTTCTTCTTCATCCTCTTCTCCTTCTTCTTCTTCGGCTTCATCTCCTCATTCTCCTTCTTCTCCTTCTTCTTCTTTTATTACTTTTAGTTCTTCTTCTTCAACTACTTGTTATTCTTCTTCTTCTACTTCTTTTTTTTCTTCTTCTGCTCCATCTTCTACTTTTTCTTCTTCTTCCTCTACTTCTTTTTCTTCTTCTTCTTCTTTTCCTCCTCTTCTTCTTATTTTTCTTCTTCTTCTTCTTCTTCTTCTTCTTCTTCTTCTTCTTTTACTTCTTCTTTTCAACTTCTTTTACTTCTTCGTCTTCTTTGTCTTCTCTTCTTATTCTTCTTGTTGCTCTCTTCTTCTTCTCCATCTTCATCTCCCTCTTCTTTCTCTTTTTCTGGTACTTCTTCTTCTTCTTTGTCTTGTTGTTGTTATTGTTCTTCTTCTTTTATTTCTTCTTCTTCCTTTTCTTCTTGTTCTTCTTCTTCTTTGTCTTCTTCTTGTTCTTCTTTTTTTCTTCTATTTCATCTTCTTCATATTCTTCTTCTTCTTCGTCTTTTCTTCTTCTTCTTCTTCATCTTCATCTTCTTCTTCTTCTTCATTGCCATCTTTTTCCTTTTCTATTTTTCTTCTACTTCTTGAACTTCTTCTTTTTCTCCCCTCATCCTTCTTCTTCTTCTACGACTTCTTGTTCTCCTACTTCTTCTCCTTCTTCTTCTTCTATTCCTTCTTTACCTTCTTCTTCTTCCTCTTCTGCTTCTTTTTCGTTTTCTTCTTCTTCTTTTACAACTACTTCTTCTCCTTCTTGTTCTTCTCCTTATTTTTCTTCTTCATCTTCTTCTTTTTCCTATTCTACTTCTTTTCTTCATCTTCTTCATCATCATCTTCTTCATCTTCTTCTTCTTCTCCTTCTTCTTCTTCTCCTCCTCCTCCTCCTCCTCGTCCTCCTTCTTATCCTTCTTCTTCTTCTACGTCTCAATCTTCTCCTTCTTCTTCTACTTGGACTTCTTCTTCTTCTTGTATTTCTTCTTCTTCTACTTCTTCTTCTTCTTGTTGTTGTTGTTCTTCTTCTTCTTATTCTTCTTTATCTTCACCTTCCTCTTCGTCATCACCATCATTTTCTTCTTCCTCTTATTCTTCTTCTTCTTCTCATTTGACTTCTTCTTCTTTAACTTCTTCGTCTTGTTCTTCTTCTTCTGATTCCAATTCTTCTTCTTTTAATTCTTATTATAGTTTCTATTATAATTATTATTCTTATTCTTCTTCTTCTTCTTCTTCATTGTCTTCTTCTACTTCTTCATCATCTTAATCATCTTCTTCTTCTTTTTCTTCTTTTTTTCTTCTTCTTTATCTTCTTCTTCTTCTTCTTTTTTCATCTCCTACATCTTCTTCTTCTTCTTCTCGTTCTTCTTAGTCACCTTATTCTTCTTCCTGTTCTTTGGCTTCTTCTTCTTCTTCTTCTTCTCCCTCTTCTTCTTCTTTGTCTTCTTCTTCTTCTTCTGCTTCTTCTTCTTCTTCTTCCTCTTCTTCTTCTTCTGCTTCTTTTATTTTTCTACTTCGTCCTCTTCTTCTTCTTCTTCTACCAATTCATCGCCTTTTTCTTATTCTTCTTATTCTTCTTCTACTACTTCATCTTCTGGTTTTTCTCCATCTTCTTTTTCTTCTTCTTCTAGTTGTCCTTCTTCTTCATCTTGTTCTTCTTCTTCTTCTCCTTCTTATTTGCCTTATTATTCTTTGTCTTCTTCTTCTTCTTCCTTTTTGTCTTTTTCTTCATCATCATCTTCTTTTTCTTCTTCTTCTTCTTCTTCTTCCTCTTCTTCTTCTTCTTTGTCTTTTTCTCCTTCTTCTCTTCTTCATCATTTTCTATGACTTCCTCTTCTTCTTCTACTACTTCCTCTTCTTCTTCATCTTCTTCTTTGTCTTCCTCTTCATCTTCTTTTTCTTCTTTTCTTTTTTGTACTTCTTCCTCTTCATGCTCTTCTTGTTGTTCTTCTTCAGCATGTCTTCTTCTTCTAATTCATCACCATTTTCTTCTTCTTCTTCTTCTACTTCTTCTTCTTGTTCTTCATTTTCTTCTTCTTCTTCACCTTCTTCTTTTTCTCCTTCTTTTTCTTCTTCTTCTCCTTCTTTTTCTTCTTCTTCTCCTTGTCCTTCTTCTTTTTCCTCTTCTTCTTCTTCTTCTTCTTCTTCCTCCTCTTCTTCTTGCTCTTGTTCCTCTTCTTTTCCTTCTTCTTTTTCTCCTTCTTCTTCTATTTCTTGTTCTTGTTCTT
>JAIUJO010001957.1:67500-72500 GCA_023846275.1 Vanilla planifolia
GCCAGCTTTGTCTTCGAGATCTTCTTCATCATCTTCCTCTTCATGTTCTTCTTCTTCTTCATGTTCTTCTTCCTTAACTTCTTCTTTTTCTTCTTCTTCTTACTTTTCTTATTATTCTTACTATTCTTCTTCTTCCTCTTCTTCGTCCTGTTAATCTTTTTCTTCTTCTTCTTCTTCTTCTTCCTCTTCTTCATCTTCTCCATCTCCTTCTCCTTCTCCTTCTTCTTCTTCTTCTCCTTCATCTTCTTGTTATTCTTCTTCTTGCTCTTCTTCTACATCTTCATCTTCTTCTTCTACTATTACTATTACGACTACTTCTACTATTTTTTTTCTCTTTCTTCTACTTCTTCTTCTTCTTCTTCTTCTTCTTCTCCTTCTTCTTCATCATCCTCTTCTTCTTCTTCTTTTTCTTCACGATCTTCTTCTTCTTCATCATCTTCTTCCTCTTCTTCTTCTTCATTTTCTTCTTCTTCCTTTTCTTCTTCTCCTTCTTCTTCTTCTTCTTCTCCTTCTTCGACATCTTCACCTTCTTCTTCTTGTTGTTCTTCTTCTTCCTTATCTTCTTCTTCTTCTTGTTCTTCTTCCTCTCATCATTCTTCATCTACTTCTTAATCATCTTTTTATCCTTCATCTTCTTCTTCTTTTTCTTCTTCCTTGTCTTCTTCCTTTTCTCCTTCTTCTTGTTCTTCATTTTGTTTTTTTTCTTCTTCTTCTTCCTCTACTTCTTCTTCTTCTTCTTCTTCCTCTACTTCTTCTTCTTCTCCTTCTCCTTCTTCTACTACTACTACTTCTACTTCCTTTTTTCTCCCTCTTCTTCTTCTTCTTCTTCTCCTTCTTCTTCTTAATCTTGTTCTTCTTCTTCTTCTCCTTCTTCTTCTACTTTCACTTCTACTTCTTCTTCTTCCTTCTTTTCATCTTCATCATCATCTTCTTCTTCTTCATCATCATCATCTTCTTATTCTTCTTTTTTGTTTTCTTCTTTTCTTCTTCAATATCATTTTCTTCTTCTTCATCTTCTTCTATTTCTTCTCCTTCTTCTTTTTATTATTATTATTATTATTATTTTTCTTTTTTTTCATCTTCTTCTTCTTCTTCTTCTCTTTTTTTTTCATCTTCTTTTTCTTCTATTTCTTCTCCTTCTCCTTCTCCTTCTTCTTATTATTATTATTATTATTATTTTTCCTTTTTTTCATCATCTTCTTCTTCTTCTCCTCCTTTTTCTTTTTCTTCATCATCTTCTTCTTCTTCTTCTTCTTCTTCATCTTCTCCTTCTTCTTCTTCTTTTTCTTCTTCTTCTTCTTCTACTTCTACTTCTTCTACTTCTACTTCTTCTTCTTCTTTTTCTTCTTATTCACCTTGTTCTTCTTCTTCTACTTCTACTTCTTCTTCTTCTTTTTCTTCTTATTCACCTTGTTCTTCTTCGTTTTCTTCTTCTTCCTCATCTTCTTCTTCTACGTCTTCTTGTTCTTCGTCTACTTTTCCTTTTCTTTGTCTTCTATGTCTTCTTGTTCTTCTTCCTCTTCTTCCTCTTCTTCTTCTTATTCATATTCTTCTTCTTCTTCTTCTTCGTGTTCTTCTTTTTCTTCTTCTACTTGTTCTTCTTGTTCTTATTATTCTTCTTCTACATCTTCTTTGTCTTCTTCTTCTTCTTCTTCTTCTTCTTTTCATCATCATCATCTTCTTCTTCTTCTTCTTCTTCTTTTACTTCTTGAACTTCTTCTTCATCCTCTTCTTCTTCTTCTTTATCTACTTCTTTCTCCCCATCGTCTTCTTCTTCTTCTTCTTCTTTGCCTTTTTCTTCACCAACTTCTTCTTCTTCATCCCCTTTCTCTTCCTCTTCTAGTACATCTTCTCTAGTTTCTTCTTCCACTTTTCTTCTTCTTCTTCTTCTTTTGCTTCTGCTTCTTCATCTTCTTCTTCTTCTTCTTCTTCTGTCTTGACTTCTTATCCTTATTCTTCTTCTTCTTCTTCTACCTTTTCTTCTCTTTGTTCTTCTCTCTCAACTTCTTCCTCTTCTTCTTCTTCATCTTCTTCATTTTCTTCTTCTTCTCCTTCTTCGACTTCCTCGTCTTCCTTTTCTTCTTATTCTTCTTCTTTTTCTTCTTCATCATCATCTTTTCCTCCTTCTTATTCTTATTCTTCTTCTTTTTTTTCTTCGATTTCTTTGTCTTCTTCTTCCTTTTCTTCGTCTTTCTCATCTTCGTTTTCTTCTTCTTCTTCTTCTTCTTCTTCTTCTACTTCTTCAACTTCTTCTATATCTTCTTCTTCAACTTCTCCACCTTCTTCTTCTTCTTCTTGTTCTTCTTCTTTACCTTCTTCACCTACTTCTTATTCTTCTCCTTCTCCTTCCTCTTCCTCTTCTTCTTCCTATTCTAGTACATCTTCTCAAGTTTGTTCTTCCTCTTTTCTTCTTCTTCTTCTTCTTCTACTTCTTTCTTTTTCTTCTTCTTCTTATTCTTATTCTTCTTCCTCGTCTTCTTCATTTTCTCTTCTTCTTCTTGTTCTTCTCCTTCTTCGTCTTGCTCGTCTTTCTTGTCTTCTTCTTCTTCTTCTTCTTCTTCGACTTCTTCATCTTCTTCTTCCTCTTCTTTGCCTTCCATATCTTCATTTTCTTCTTCTTCTTCTTCATCATCTTCTTCTCTGTCTTCTTCTTCATCTTCGTATTCTTCTTCTTCTTCTTCTTCTTCTCTTCTTCTCCTTCTTCTACTTTTTCTTCTCCTTCTTCTTCTTCATCTTCTTCTTCTTTTCCTTCTTATTCTTCTTCGTCTCCTTCTTCCTTCTCTTCTTCATCTTCTTCTTCTTCTTCTTCTTCTTCTTCTACTTCTACTTCTTCTTCCTCCTCTTCTCCTTCTTCTCCTCTTTCTACTCCTTTTTCCTCTCCTTGTTCCTTTTCTTCTTCTTCTTCTTCTTCTCTTCTTTCTCCTCTTCTTCTTCTTTTTCTTCTTCATCTTCTTCTCTTCTTCATCATCATCATCTTCTTCTTCTTCTTCTTTTCTTCTTCTTTTTCTTCTTCTTCATCTACTTCTTATACATCTCCTTCGTCTTCTTCTTCTTCTTCTCCTTCTTTTTCTTCCACTTCTTCTTCTCCTTCATCTCCTTCTTATTCATCTAATTCTTCTTCATCTTTGTCGTCTTCGTCTACTTTTTTGTCTTGTTCTTATTCTTCTTCCTTATCTTCTTCTTCTCCTTAATCAACTTCTTCATCTTTTTCTTATTTCTTCTACCTAATCTTCTTCTTCTTCGTCTTCTATTTCATCTTCCTCTTTTATTTCTTCTTCTTCTTCTTAATCATCATCTTCTACTTCTTTCTCTAGTTCTTTTTCTTCTTCTTCTTATTCTTATTCTTCTTCCTCTTCTTCTTCTTCTTCTTCATGTTCTTTCTCTCCTTCTTCTTATTTTTCTTCTTCTACTTCTCCTTCTCCTTCTGTTTCTTCTTCTTCTTTTTCTACTTTTTCTTCGTCTCCTCCTTCTTCTTTTACTTCTTCTTCTTCTTCTTCTTCTCCTCCTTCTTCTTCTTCTTCTTCTTCTCCTTCTTTGTCCACTTCTTCAACTTCTTCTAATTTTTTTCTACCTTTTCTTCTTCTTCTTCTTCTTCTTCTTCTTCTTCTTTTTCTTCTACTACTTCTTCAACTTCTTCTTCGTTTACTTCTTCTTTTTCTCCTACTTTGTCTTCTTTTACTTTTCTTCTTCTTCTTCTTCTAGTTCTTCTTCATCATCATCATCTTCTTCTTCTTCTTCTACTTCTTCTTCTTCTTTTATTTCTTGTTCTTCTTCTTCTACTACTTCGCGTCCTCCTCCTCCTCCTCCTACTCCTTTATCTTCTTCTTCTTCTTCTTCTTCTTCTTCTTCCTCTTCTTCTTCTTCTTTTTCTTCTTCTTCTTCTTCTTCTCCTTGTTCTTCAACCAATTCTTCTTCTTCTTCTTTTTGTACTTCTTCTACTTTTTAATCTTTTTCTTCTCCTTATTTTTCTTCTTCTTTTTCTTCTTCTTCTTCTTCTTCTTCTTCTTCTTATTCTTCGTTTTCTTCGTCTTCTTCAACTTCTTCTTGTTCTTCGTCTTCATTATCTTCACCTACATTTTCTTTTTCTTATTCTTCTTCTTCTTCATCTATTGCTTCTTCTTCATCTTCATCATCATCATCATCTTCTTCTTTTTCTAATTCTTCTTCTTCTACTAGCTTTTCTTTCTTCTTCTTCTCTTCTTATCTTATTCTTCTTCATCTTCTTTCTTCTTCATCTTCTTCATCTATCATCTTCTTCTTTTCTAATTCTTCTTCTTCTACTACTTCTTCTCTTCTTCTCTTCTTCTTCTTTCTTCTTCTTCTTATTCCCTTCTTCTTCTTCATCTTCCTCTTCTTCTTCTTCTTCTTCTCATCTTCTTTCTTCCTCTCTTTCTTCTTTTTTCTTTCTTCATCTTCTTCTTCTTCTTCTTCTTCTCTACTTCTTCTTCACCTTCATTTTTTCTCTTCTTCTTCATCTTCTTCTTCTTCTTCTTCCTTCTTCTTCTTCTTCTTCATTTTCTTCTCCTTCTTCTTCTATCTTCTTCTTCTTCTTCTTTCTTCTTCTTCTTCTTCTTCTTCTTTTCTTCTTCTTCTCTTCTTCTTCTTCTTCTCTTCTTCTGTTCTTCTTCTTCTTCTTCTTCTGTTCTTAATCATCTACGACTTCTTCTTCATCATCTTCTTCTTCTTCTTATTCTTCTTATTATTCCCATCCTTCTTTTTCTTCGTCATCTTCAACTTCTTCTTCTTCTTTATCTTCTTCTTCTTCTTCATTATCTTCTTCTTCTTCTTCCTCCTTATCTTCTTCTTTTTCCTATTCTTCTTCAACTTCTTCTCCTTCTAATTCTTCTTCTTTTTCTTCTTCTTCTTCTTCTTCTTCTCATCATCCTCCTACTTCTTCTTCATCATCATCATCTTCTTCTTCTTCATCTTCTTCTTCTTCTTCGTCTGTCTTCTTCATCTTTTTTTCTTTTTCCTCTTCTTCATCCTCTTCTTCTTATTCT
>JAIUJO010001957.1:77500-90000 GCA_023846275.1 Vanilla planifolia
TCTCCTTCTCCTTCTTCTTCTTCTTCTACTTTTCATCTTCTTCTTCTTCTTTGTCTTCTTCCTCTTCTTGTTTGTCATCTTCATCTTCTTCATCATCATCATCTTCTTCTTCTTCTTCGCCATCTTCTTTTTCTTCTTTTCCTTCTTTCTCCTACACTTATTCGTCTTCTACTTCTTCGTCTTCTTTTTCTTCTTCTTCTTCTTCTTCTTCTTCTTCCTCTTCTTATTCGTCTTCTTCTTCTTCTTCTTCGTCTACTTGTTCTTCATCTTCTTCATCTTCATTGTCTTCTTCCTCTTCTTCTTCTTTTTCTTCTTCTTCTCCTACTTCTACTTCTTCTTCTCGTTCAACTTCTTCTTCCTCTTCCTCATCTTCTTCTTCTTCTTTCTCTTCTTCTTCTTCTTCTTCTTCTTTTTCTTCATCGTCTTCGACTTCATCTTCTTCATCTTCTTCTTCTACTTCTTCTTTTTCTTCTTCTTCTTCTTTTTCAACCTTTTTTCTTTTCCTTCTTCTCCTTCTCCTTCTTATTCTTTTTCTTCTTCTTCTTCTTATTCATCTCCTTTTTCTTCATCTTCTCCTTCTTCTTCTTTTACTTCTTTTCTTCTTCTTCTTCTTCTTCTTGTTCTAGTTATTCTACACTACTTCTTCTTCTTAATCTTATTATTATTATTGTTATTATTATAATTATTGTTATTATTATAATTCATCGTCTTCTACTTCTTCTTCTTCATCTTCTTTATAATCTTCTTCATCATCTTCTTCTTCTCCTCCTTATTATTATTATTGTTATTCGTCTTCATCTTCTACTTATTCTTCTTCTTCATATAATCTTCTACTTCTTATTAATCTAGTTATTATTCTTCTTCTTCTTGTTTGTCTTCTTTTTCATCTTTTTCTTCTTTTGCTTCTTCATCTTCTTCTTCTTCTTCTTCTTCTTCTCTCTCAACTTCTTCTTCATCTTCATCTTCATCTACTTCTCTTTCTTCTTCATCTTCTTCTTTGTCTTCTTCTTCATCTACTTCTTCTGCATCTTCGTCTTCTTCTTCTTCTTCATCTTTTTCTTCTTCTTTTTCTTCTACTACTTCTTCTTCTAATCTTTTACCTTCTTTGTCATCTTCTTCTTGTTTTTCCTCTTCCTCTTCTTCTTCTTCTTCTTCTTCTTCTTCTTCTTCTTCTTCTCCTTCTTCTTCTTTCTCTGCTTCATCTTCTTCTTCTTCTTCTTATTCTTCTTCTTGTTCTTATTCTTATTCTTCTTCTTATTCTTCTTTGTCTTCTTCTTCTTCTTCTTCTTCTTCTTCTTCTTCTTCTTCCTAATCTTCTTCTTCCCCTTCTTCTTATTCTTCTACTACTACTTCTTCTTTGTCTTCTTTGTCATCTTCTTCTTTGCCTTCTTCTTGTACTTCCTCTCCATCTTCTAGTTCTTCTTCTTTTCCTTCTTTTTCTTCTTTTGCTACTTCTTTTTCTTCATCTTCTTCTTCATCATCAACTTCTTCTTCTTCTTCTTTTTCTTCTTGTTCTTCTTCTTCTACTACTTCTTCTCTTTCTTTTTCTTCATTTTCTTTTTCTTCTTCTTCTTCACCTTCTTCTTCTTAGTGTTCTTCTATTCTTTGTCAAATTCATTTTCTTCTTCTTCTTCTTATTCTTCATCTTCTTCTGCTTCTAATTCTCCTTCTCTTTCTCCTTCTTTTTCTTCTTCTTCTTTGCCTCTTCGTAATTTTCTTCTTCGTTGCCTTCTTCGTCTTCTTCTTCTTCGTCGTCATCTTCTTCTTCTTCTTCTTTTTGTTTCCCTTCTTTTATTACTCCAACTTCTCCTTCTTCTTATTCTTCTTCTTCTTACTCTTCTTCTTCTTCTTCTTCTTCTTCATCGTCTTACTTTTCTTATTCTTCTTCTTCTACAAATTTTTCTTCTTTTTCTTCTTCTTCTTCTTCTCCTTCTTCTTTCAATTCTTCTTCTTCTACTTTGTTTTCTCTTCTTCATCTTCTACCTTTGCTCGTCTTCTTCTTCTTCATCATCTTCATCTTTTTCCTCTTCCTCTTCTTCATCATCACCTTTATCTTCTTCTTCTTATTCTACTCCTCCTTCTTCTTCTTCTTCTTCTGCTTATTTTCTTCTTCTACTACTTCTTCTTCTGGTTTTTCTACTTATTCTACTACTTCTTCTTCTTCTCCTTCTGGTTCTTCTTTTACTTCTTCTTGTTCTTCTTATTCTTTTTCTTTTCCCCTTGCTCGACCTCCTACTTATTATTATTATTATTAATATTCATCTGCTTCTACTTCTTATTCTTCATCTACCTCATCATCTTCTTCATTATCTTCTTCTTCATCATCTTCTTCTTCTTATTCTCCTTCTTCATCTTCTTTGTCCTCATCTTCTTCTTGTACTTCATATTCATCTTCTACTTTCTTCTTATTAATCTACTTATTCTGCTTCTTCTTCTTCTTATTCTTCTTCTACTTCTTTTTCTTCTTCTTCTTCTTCATCTCCTTCTTCTTTCTCAACTTCATATTTTTCTGCTTCTTCACATTCTTTGTCATCTTCTTCTTCTTTCTCTTCTTCCTCTTCTGCTTATTACTCTTCTTCTTCTTTTTCTTCTTCTTCATATTCTTCTACTTCTCCTTCTAACACTTCTTCTTCATCTTCTTCTTCTTAATCATCCTCTCCATCTTCTTCTTCTTATACTTCTTCTTCAACTACTTTTTCTTCTTCATCTTCTATTTCTGCTACTTCTACTTCTTCTTCTTCTTTTACTTCTTGTTCTTGTTCTTGTTCTTCTTCTTCTTCTTCATCTTCCTCTTCTTCTCTTTCTTCTTCACCTTCTTTGTCATCATCTTCTTCATCAGCTTCTCCGTCTTATTATACTTTGTCGTCTTCCTCTTCTTCATCATCTTTTTCTTCTTCTTCTTCTTCTTCTTCTTCTCCTTCTACTCCTCCAGCTTCTTCTTCTTCTTCTTCTTCTTCTTCCTCTTCCTCTTCTTCTTCTTCTTTTTCTTTTTCTTCTCTTTCTTCTTCTTCTTCTTCATCGTCTTATTCTTCTTAATCTTCTTCTTCTACAAATTTTTCTTCTTTTTCTTCTTCTTCTTCTCCTTCTCCTTCTTCTTCTCTTTCTTCTTTTAATTTTTCTTCTTCTCGTTCTTCTACTTCTTCTTCCCCTTCTTCTTCCGTTCTTCTACTTCTTCTTCCCCTTCTTCTTCATCATCTTCTTCTTCTTTCTCGTGTTCAACTTCTCCTTCTTCTTCTTCTTCTTGTTCTTCTTCGTCTTCTTTGACTTCTTCATCTTCTTTTTATACTTCTTCTTCTTCTTCTTCTCCTCCTACTTATTATTATTATTATTATTATTATTATTCTATTTCTTCTTGAACTTCTTCTTCTTCTTCTTTTTCTTCTACTACTTCTTATTCTTCTTCTTCTACTTCTTCTTCTTCTCCTATTCTTCTTCTCTCCTCCTTCTTTTACTTCTTTTTTCTTTTTCTTGTTCTTCTTATTCTTCTTCTTCTGCTCAATCTCCTCCTCATTCTACTTGTTCTTCTTCTTCCTCTTCTTCTTCTTCCCCTTTTATTTCTTCTTCTTCAACTTCTTCATCATCTTCTTCTTCTCCTTCAACTTCATCTTCTTCTTTTTCTTCGTCTTCATCATCTTCTTCTTCTACTTCTTCTGTTCATCCTCATATTCTTCTTCTCGTGGTTGTTGATGTTGTTGTTCTTCTTCTTCTTCTTCTTCTTCATCTTCTTCACCATCATCTTCTTCTTTCTCATCATCATCTTCCTCTTCATCTTCAACTTCTTCTTCTTCTTCTCCATCTTCTTCTTCTTCACATTCTTCTTCTACTTCTTCGTCTTCTACTTCTTCTTCTTCTTCTTCTTCTTCTTTTTATTCATCTTCTTCTAATTCTTCTTCTTCTTCTTCTTCTTATGCTTCTTCTACTTCTTCTTCTTCTCCTTCGCGTTTACCTTCTTCATTTTCTTCTTCCTCTTCTTCTTTTTCTTCTTCTTCTTCTAATACTTCATCATCACCTTCACCTTCTCCTTCTTCTTCTAATACCTCTTTATCATCATCATCTTCTTCTTCTCCTTCTTATTCTTCTTCTTCTTCCTCGTCTTCTTCTTCTTCTTCTTCTTCTTCTTCTTCTTCTTCTTCTTCTTTTCCTTCTTCTTCTTCTTCTTCTTCTTCTTATTATTATTATTCTTCTTCTTCTTTCTCTTCTTCTTCTTCTTCTTCTTCTTCTTCTTCTTCTTGTACACTCATATCTCCATGTTCTTCCACTTCTTCATCATCTTCTTCTTTTTCTTCTTCCTCTTCTTAATCATCATCATCATCATGATCATCATCATCATCTTCTTCTTCTTCTTCTATTTCGTCTTCTTATTCTTCCTCTTCTCCTTCTTCTTCTTCTTCTTCTTCTACTACTACTACTTCTTCTTGTTCTTCTTCCTCTTCTTTTTCTTTCTCTTCTCCATCATCTTCTTTTTCTTTGTCATCTACTTCTTCCTCTTTGTGTTCTTCTTCTACTTCTTCTTCTTCTACTTCTTCTTTTTCTTCTTATGTACTACTTCTTCTCCTTTTTCTTCTTCTTCTCATTTTTCATCTACAACTTTATCTC
Source organism: Vanilla planifolia (assembly GCA_023846275.1). Taxonomy (NCBI): domain Eukaryota; kingdom Viridiplantae; phylum Streptophyta; class Magnoliopsida; order Asparagales; family Orchidaceae; genus Vanilla; species Vanilla planifolia. The sequence goes on from JAIUJO010001957.1 coordinate 82,097, forward strand.
CTTCTTCCTTTTTTCTTCTTATTTTTCATCTTCCTTTTCTTCATTTTCTTCTTCTTCTTCTACTACTACTTCTTCTTCTCTTCCTTCTCATTCTTCTTCATCATCATCTTCTTCTTCTTCTACAACAACTACTTTTACCTCTTCTTTTCCTTCTTCTTCTTCTTCTTCTTCTTCTTCTATTTCTTCTTCTTCTTCTACCTTTCTTCTTCTTCTTCTTCTTCTTTTTCTTCTTCTTCATTTTCTTCTCTTTCTTCTTCCTCCACTTCATAATAATCTTGTTCTTATTCTTCTTCTTTTTCTTCTTCTTTTTGTTGTTCTTTTTCTAATTCTTATTCTTCTTCTTCTTCTTCTTCTTCTTTGTCTTCTTCTTCTTATTCTTCTTTTTCTACTTTTCTTCTTCTTGTTCTTCTCCTTCTTCTTCTTCTTCTCCATTTACTTACTCTTCTTCTTCTTCTTCTTCTTCTTCTTCTACGTCTTGTTCGTCTTCTTCTTCTTATTCTTTTTCTACTTGTTCTCCTTTTTCTTCCCCAACTACTCCTTCTCCTTCTTCCTCTTCTTCTTCTTCTTCAACTTCCTCTTGTTCTTCTTCTTCTTGTTCCTCTTCTTTATTTTCTACTTCTTCTTCTTCTTCTTCTTCTTCTTCTTCTTTATCTTCTTCTTGTTCCTCTTTTTCTTCTTCTTCATCTTATTATTCTTCTTCACCTCCTTCATCTTATTCTACTTCTTTTTCTTTCTCTACTTCTTTGTCATCTTCTTCTTCTTATTATTATTATTATTATTCTTCGTCCAGTTCTTCTTTTTCTTCATCTTCTTCTTCTACTTCTTCTTATTCTTGTACTCTTTGTTCTTCTTCTTCTACTTCATTTGCTTCTTCTTCTTCTTCTTCTACTACTACTTCTGCTTCTTCTACTTCTTCCCCCTCTTCTTCATCTCTATGTTCTTCACTTTCTTCTTCTTCTTCTTCATCTTGTTCTTCTTCTTCTTCTTCTTCTTCTCCTTCTCCTTCTTGCCCTTCTTCTCCTTCTTCTTCTTGTTCTACTTCTCCTTCTTCTCCTAATTTATCTTCTTCTTCTGTATCTTATTATTCTTCTTCTTGTTGTTGTTGTTCTTCTTCTTCTTCTTTACTTTCTTTTACTTCTTTTTCTACTTCTTCTTCTTCTTCTTCTTCTTCTTCCTCTTCTTCCTCTTCAACTTTTGCTTCTTCTTCTTCAACATCTTCTTCTTCTTCTTCTTCTTCTTTTTGTCTTTTTCTTCTTCTTCCTCTCCTGCTTTTTCTTCTTCTCTTCTTCTTCTTCTACTTCTTCGTCTGCTTCTTCTTCTTCTTCTTCTTCTACTTCTTCGTCTGCTTCTTCTTCTTCTTCTTCTGTCTCTTCATCTTCTTCTTCTTCTTCTCCTACTACTTTTTCCTTGTCTTCTTCTTCTTCTTTATTTTCCTTTTCTTCTCCTTCTTCTCCTTCTTCTTCTTTTTCTTGTTCTTTTTCTTCTTCTTATTCTTCTTCTTCTTATTATTATTATTATTATTATTATTCTTCTTCTTCTTCTTCTTCTTCTTCTTTATCTTCTTCTTCTTCTTCTTCTTCCTCATCTTCTTTAGCTTCTTCTTCATATTCTTCTTCTTCTTTTTCTTCTTCTACTTCTTCCTCTTCTTTTCTTCTTCCTCCTCCTCTTCTTCTTCTTCTTCTTCTTCTTTCTCTTCTTCTTCTTGCTCCTCCTTATCTTCTTTGACTTCTTCTTCTCTTCCTACTTTGTCAACATCATCATCTTCTTCTTTTTCTTCTTCTTCATCTTCTTCTTCATCTTCTTCTTCATCTTCTTATTCTTCTTCTTCTTCCATCTTCTTCTTCTTCCTCCTCTTCTTTTTTGTCTTCATCTTCTTATTTTCGTTTTCTTCTTGTTCTACTTTGCCATCTTCATCTTCATTATCTTTTTGTTCATCTTCTTTATCTTCCTCTTCTTCCTTTTCTTCTTTTTCTTCTACTTTTTCTTGTATTTCTTCTTCTTCCTCATCTTTTTCTTCCTCTCCTTCATGTTTTTCTTCTACTTGTCCGTGTTCTTCTACTTCTTCAACTTCTTCTTCATCTTCTTCTCCTTCTCCTCCTTTTTCTCCTTTTTCTTCTTCTGCTTCTTCTAGTTCTTCTTACTCTTCTTCTACTTCTTTTTCTTCTTCTTCTTCTTCTTCTTCTTCTTCTTCTTCTTTTTCTTCTTGTTCTTCTTTTTCATCATCATCTTCTTCTTCTTCTTCTTCTTCTTCTTCTCTTTCTTCTTCTTTTTCTTCTTCTCGTTCTTCTTCCTCTTCTTCTACTTCTTCTTGTTCTACTCCTTATTCTTCCTCTTCTTCTTCTTTGTAATCTTCTTCTACTTCTTCTTCTTCTTCTTCTTTGTATTCTTCTTCTTGTTCTACTTCATAATCATCATCATCATCATCATCTTTTTCTTCTTCTACTTCTTCTCCTCCTTCTTCTTTTATTTCTTCTACTTCCTCTTCTTCTTGTACTTCTTCTTCTTCTTCCTCTTCTTCTTCAAATTCTTCTCCTTCTTCTTCTTACTCTTCTTCTTTTTCTTCAACTTCTTCCTCTTCTTCTTCTTCTTTTCTTCTTTTTCTTCTTCTTCTTATTTTGCTTATTCTTTTTCTTCTTGTTCTTTTTCTCCTTCTTCGTCAACTTCTTCTATTTCTTCACCTTCTTCTTCTTCCTCTTTATTTTCATCACCATCTTCTTCTTGTTCTTCTTCTTCTTCTTCTTCTCCTTCTCCTACTTCTTCTTCTTCTTCTACTTCTTCTTATTCATCTTCTTCTTCTACTTGTTCTTCTTCTTCTTCTTCTTTACTTCTTCTTCTATTTCTTCTTCTTATTCTTCCACTTCTTTTCCTCCTCTTTTTTCTTCTTCTTCTTATTCCTCTTCTACTTCTTATAATTCTTCTTCTTCTTCTTCTTCCTGTTCTACTTCTTCTTCTTTACTTCTTCTTTTTCTTCTTCTTCTTCTTCTTCTTCTTCTTCTTCTTCTTCTTCTGCTTCTTCTCATTTTTCTTCCTCTTCTACTCCTCCTCCTCCTTCTTCTTCCTCCTCTTCTTCTTCTTCCTCTTCTCCTTCTTCTCTATCTTCTTCTTCATCTTCATGTTCTTCTTCTTCTTCTTTGCCTTTGAATTCTTCTTTGTTGTCTTCTTCTTATTCCTCTTCTTCTTCTTCTTCTTCTTTTTCTTCTTCATCTTTTTCTTCTTCTACTTCTTCTCATTCTTCTTTATCTCCTGCTTATTCTTCATCTTCTTCTTCTTCTTCTTATTCTTCTTTTTCTTCTTCTTCTTCCTATACTTTTTTGTTATCATCTTTTTCTTCATCATCATCATCAACTTCTTCTTCTACTACTACAACTACTACTACTTCTTCTTCTCCTTCTTCTTCTTCTTTTTTTATGTCTTCACATTCTTCTTCTTCTTCATCTCCTTCTTTCTTTTTCTTCTTCTTCTTTCTCTTCTTATTCCTCAAGTTCTTCTTCTCCTTCTACTTCTCCTTCTTCTTCTCCCTCTATTTCTTTATCTTGTTCGACTTCTTTTTCTTCTTCTTATTCTTCTTGTTTTTCTTCTTCTACAGATTCTTCTTCTACTTCTTCTACTTCTTCTTCTCCTCCTCCATCTTGTTCTTCGTTTACTTCTTCTTTTTTTTCATCTTCATCTTCTTTATCTTCTTCTGCATCTTCGTCTTGCTCTTCTTCTTCTTCTTCTTCATCTATTGCTTCTTCTTCATCTTCATCATCATCATCATCATCTTCTTCTTCTAATTCTTCTTCTTCTACTTCATCTTCTTTTTCTTCTTCGTCTTCTTCTTCTCTCTCTTTGTGTTCTTCTTCTTCATCATCTTTCTCTTCTTCTTCTTCTTCTTCTTCATCTTGTTCTTCTTCCTCTTCTTTTTCTTATTATTATTATTATTATTCTTCAACTTCTTATTCGTCTTGTTCTTCTTCTACTTCTTCTTTTCCCACTTCTTTTTTTCATCATCATCTTTTTCTTCTTCTTGTTCATTTTCTTCTTCTTCTTCTTCTTCTTCTTCTTCTTCTACTTCTTCTACTTATTCTACTCCTTCTTCTTCTTCTTCTTCTTCTTCTTCTTCCTCATCTTCTCCTTCTTTTGGCTCTTCTTCTTCATCTTCTTCTTCTTTTTCTTCTTCCTCTACTTCTTCATCTTCAATTTCTTCTTCTCCTCATCCCCCAACTGTTCCTTCTTCTTCTTCTTTTCTTCTTGAACTTCTTCATGTTCTTCTTCTTCGTCGTCTTCTGCTTCTGTTTCTTAATCTTCTACTTCTGATTCATCATCTACGACTTCTTCTTCATCTTCTTCTTCTTCTTCTTATTCTTCTTATTATTCCCAACCATCTTCTTTTTCTTCGTCATCTTCAACTTCTTCTTCTTCTTCTTTATCTTCTTCTTCTTCTTCATTATCTTCTTCTTCTTCTTCCTCCTTATCTTCTTCTTTTTCCTATTCTTCTTCAACTTCTTCTCCTTCTACTTCTTCTTCTTTTTCTTCTTCTTCTTCTTCTTCTTCTCATCATCCTCCTACTTCTTCTTCATCATCATCATCTTCTTCTTCTTCATCTTCTTCTTCTTCTTTGTCTTTGTCTTCTTCATCTTTTTTTCTTTTTCCTCTTCTTCATCCTCTTCTTCTTATTCTTCTTCTTCATCTTTATCATGATCGTCATCTACTTCTTGTTCTAATTCTTCTTCTTATTATTATTCTTCTTTCTTCTTCCTCTTCTTCTTCTTCTTCTTCTTCTTCATCTCATTCTTCTTTTTCTTTTCTTCTATTCCTTGTCTTCTTCTTCTTCTTCTTGTACTTCTTCTTCAACTTCATCTTATTCTTCTTCTTCTTCTTCTTCTTCTGTTTCTTCTTCTTCTTCTTCTTCTTGTTCTTCTTTCTTATTCTTCTTATTCCACTTCTTGTTCTTTTTCTTGTTCTTCTTCTCCCTCTTCTTTTCTACTACTACTTCTCCTTCTTCCTTCCCATCATCATCAATATCATGATCAACATCATTTTCTTCTTCTTCTTCGTCTTCTTCGTCTTCTTCTTCTTCTTCTTTTTCTTAAACGATTTCTTCTTCTTGTCATTGTTATTCTACTTCTTCTTCATTTTTTTTCTTCTTCTTCTTACTTTTTATTCTTCCTTTTTTTGTCTTCATCATTTTCCACTTCTTCTTCTTCTTCATCATCTTCTATTTCTACCTCTACTTCTTCTTCTTCTTCTTCTTCTTCTTCTTCTATCACTCTTTCTTCTCCTTCCTCTTCTTCTTCTTCTTGCTCTTCTTTTCCTTCTTGTTGTTCTTATGCTTCTTCTTCTTATTCTTCATCTTCTTCTTCTTCCTCTTCTTTTTCTTCTTCTTCTTCATCATCTTCTTCTTCTTCTTTTTCTTCTTCTTCTTCCTAATCTGCTTGTTCTTCTTACTCTACTTCTTCTTCTTCTTATTCATCCTCTTTCTCTTCTCCTCTTCTTAATCATCATCTTCTACTTCTTTTTTTTTCTAGTTCTTCTTCTTTTTCTTAATTTTCTTGTTCTACTTCTTCTTTTACTTCTTCTTTTTCTTCTTCTTCTTATACTTCTTCTCCTTCTCCTTCTACTTCTTCTCCTTCTTCTTATTCTTATTCTTCTTCTTGTTCTTTTTGTTTTTGTTGTTGTTGTTGTTGTTCTTCTTCTTCTTCTTCTTCTTCTTCTTCTTCTTCTTCTCCTACTCCTCCTTCTTCTTCTTCTTCCTCTCTGTCTTATTATTTTTTCTGCTTGTTCTTCTTTTTCTTGTTCTTCTTCTTCTTCCCGTTCTTCTTATTCTTCTTTTTCTTCTTCCTCTTCTTCTTCGTCATCATCATTTTCTTTATTATCATCTTCTTCTTCATCTACTTCTTTGACTTCTCATCATTTTTCTTCTTCTTTTTCTACTTCTTTTTCTTCTTCTTCTTCTTCTTCTTATTCTTCTTCTCCTTATTCTTCTTAATTTTCTTCTACTTCTTACTATTGTTCTTCTACTTCATCTTCATGTTCTTCTTCTTCTCCTTCTTCTTCATCTTCTTCTACTCCTCTTTCAACTTCTACCTATTCATCTTCTTCTTCTTCTTCTTCTTCTTCTTCTCCTTCTTCTTCGTCTTCTTCTCTTCTTTTTCTTCTCCTTCTCGTTCTTCTTCTTTGTCTTTTTCTTCTCCTTTTTCTTCTCCTTCTTCTTCTTCTTCTTGTTCATCTTCTTTTCCTACTTCTTCTCTTTCTTCCCCTTCTTCTTTGCCTTCTTCTCCTACTTCTTCTTATTCTTGTTCTGCTCCTTCATTTTCTTCTTCTTCTTATTCTTCTTCTTCTTCTTCTTCTTCCACCTTCTTCTCTTCTTGTTCATCATCGTCTTTTTCATCATCATCATCTTCTTCTTCTTCTTCTTCTTCTTCTTCTTCTTCTTCTTCTCCTTCTACTACTACTACTAGTACTTCTACTTCTACTTCATCTTCTTCTTCTTCTTCAACTTCCCCTTCTTCTTCTTCATCTTCCTTTTCTTCAATTTTTTCTTTTCTTCTTCTTTCTCTTCTTCTTCTTCTCCTTCTTGTTCTTCTTCTTCTTCTTCATCTTCTTTTACTTGTTTTTCTTCATCATCTTCTTCTTATTCTTCTTCTTTTTCTTCTTCTTCATATTCTTCTTCTTTTTCTTCTTCTTCTTCTTCTTCTTTGTCTTCTTCTTCTCCTTCTTCTTCTTCTTCTACTTCTTCTTCTTCATCATCTTCTTCATCATCTTCATCTTCTTCTTCTTCTTATGCTACTTCTTCTTCCTCTTCTTTTTCTTCCACTTCTTCTTCAGTTTCTTCTTTCTCTACTTCTCCTTCTTCTTCTTCTTCTTCTTCTACTTTTCATCTTCTTCTTCTTCTTTGTCTTCTTCCTCTTCTTGTTTGTCATCTTCATCTTCTTCATCATCATCATCTTCTTCTTCTTCTTCGCCATCTTCTTTTTCTTCTTTTCCTTCTTTCTCCTACACTTATTCGTCTTCTACTTCTTTGTCTTCTTTTTCTTCTTCTTCTTCTTCTTCTTCTTCTTCCTCTTCTTATTCGTCTTCTTCTTCTTCTTCTTCGTCTACTTGTTCTTCATCTTCTTCATCTTCATTGTCTTCTTCCTCTTCTTCTTCTTCTTCTTCTTCTTCTCCTACTTCTACTTCTTCTTCTCGTTCAACTTCTTCTTCCTCTTCCTCATCTTCTTCTTCTTCTTTCTCTTCTTCTTCTTCTTCTTCTTCTTTTTCTTCATCGTCTTCGACTTCATCTTCTTCATCTTCTTCTTCTACTTCTTCTTTTTCTTCTTCTTCTTCTTTTTCAACCTTTTTTCTTTTCCTTCTTCTCCTTCTCCTTCTTATTCTTTTTCTTCTTCTTCTTCTTATTCATCTCCTTTTTCTTCATCTTCTCCTTCTTCTTCTTTTACTTCTTTTCTTCTTCTTCTTCTTCTTCTTGTTCTAGTTATTCTACACTACTTCTTCTTAATCTTATTATTATTATTGTTATTATTATAATTATTGTTATTATTATAATTCATCGTCTTCTACTTCTTCTTCTTCATCTTCTTTATAATCTTCTTCATCATCTTCTTCTTCTCCTCCTTATTATTATTATTGTTATTCGTCTTCATCTTCTACTTATTCTTCTTCTTCATATAATCTTCTACTTCTTATTAATCTAGTTATTATTCTTCTTCTTCTTGTTTGTCTTCTTTTTCATCTTTTTCTTCTTTTGCTTCTTCATCTTCTTCTTCTTCTTCTTCTTCTTCTCTCTCAACTTCTTCTTCATCTTCATCTTCATCTACTTCTCTTTCTTCTTCATCTTCTTCTTTGTCTTCTTCTTCATCTACTTCTTCTGCATCTTCGTCTTCTTCTTCTTCTTCATCTTTTTCTTCTTCTTTTTCTTCTACTACTTC
>JAIUJO010001957.1:95000-97500 GCA_023846275.1 Vanilla planifolia
TCTTCTTCTTCTTCTTCTTCTTATTATTATTATTATTATTATTATTCTTCTTCTTCTTTGTCTTCTTCTTCTTCTTCTTCTTCCTCATCTTCTTTAGCTTCTTCTTCATATTCTTCTTCTTCTTTTTCTTCTTCTACTTCTTCCTCTTCTTTTCTTCTTCCTCCTCCTCTTCTTCTTCTTCTTCTTCTTCTTCTTCTTCTTCTTTCTCTTCTTCTTCTTCCTCCTCCTTATCTTCTCTGACTTCTTCTTCTCTTACTACTTTTTCAACATCATCATCTTCTTCTTTTTCTTCTTCTTCATCTTCTTCTTCATCTTCTTATTATTTCTTCTTCTTCCTCCTCCTCTTCTTCATCTTCTTCTTTTCGTTTTCTCCTTGTTCTACTTTGCCATCTTCATCTTCATTATCTTTTTGTTCATCTTCTTTTTCTTCCTCTTCTTCCTTTTCTTCTTTTTCTTCTACTTTTTCTTGTATTTCTTCTTCTTCCTCATCTTTTTCTTCCTCTCCTTCATGTTCTTCTTCTACTTGTCCGTGTTCTTCTACTTCTTCAACTTCTTCTTCATCTTCTTCTATTACTTCTTCATCTTCTTCTCCTTCTCCTCCTTTTTTCTCCTTTTTCTTCTTCTGCTTCTTCTAGTTCTTCTTACTCTTCTTCTACTTCTTTTTCTTCTTCTTCTTCTTCTTCTTCTTCTTCTTTTTCTTCTTGTTCTTCTTTTTCATCATCATCTTCTTCTTCTTCTTCTTCTTCTTCTTCTTCTTCTCTTTCTTCTTCTTTTTCTTCTTCTCGTTCTTCTTCCTCTTCTTCTACTTCTTCTTGTTCTACTCCTTCTTATTCTTCCTCTTCTTCTTCTTTGTAATCTTCTTCTACTTCTTCTTCTTCTTCTTCTTTGTATTCTTCTTCTTGTTCTACTTCATAATCATCATCATCATCTTCTTCTTCTTCTTCTACTTCTTCTCCTCCTTCTTCTTCTTTTATTTCTTCTACTTCCTCTTCTTCTTGTACTTCTTCTTCTTCTTCCTCTTCTTCTTCAAATTCTTCTCCTTCTTCTTCTTACTCTTCTTCTTTTTCTTCATCTTCTTCCTCTTCTTCTTCTTCTTTTCTTCTTTTTCTTCTTCTTCTTATTCTGCTTATTCTTTTTCTTCTTGTTCTTTTTCTCCTTCTTCGTCAACTTCTTCTATTTCTTCACCTTCTTCTTCTTCTTCTTTATTTTCATCACCATCTTCTTCTTGTTCTTCTTCTTCTTCTCCTTCTCCTTCTCCTACTTCTTCTTCTTCTTCTACTTCTTCTTATTCATCTTCTTCTTCTACTTGTTCTTCTTCTTCTTCTTCTTCTTCTATTTCTTCTTCTTATTCTTCCACTTCTTTTCCTCTTCTTTTTTCTTCTTCTTCTTATTCCTCTTCTACTTCTTATAATTCTTCTTCTTCTTCTTCTTATTCCTGTTCTACTTCTTCTTCTTTACTTCTTCTTTTTCTTCTTTTTCTTCTTCTTCTATTTCTTCTGCTTCTTCTCATTTTTCTTCCTCTTCTTCTCCTCCTCCTCCTTCTTCTTCCTCTTCTTCTTCTTCTTCCTCTTCTTCTTCTTCTCTATCTTCATCTTCATCTTCATCTTCTTCTTCTTCTTTTTCTTTGCCTTTGAATTATTCTTTGTTGTCTTCTTCTTATTCCTCTTCTTCTTCTTATTCTTCTTCTTCTTCTTTTTCTTCTTCTACTTCTTCTCATTCTTCTTTATCTCCTGCTTATTCTTCATCTTCTTCTTCTTCTTCTTATTCTTCTTTCTCTTCTTCTTCTTCCTCTACTTTTTTGTCATCATCTTTTTCTTCTTCATCATCATCAACTTCTTCTTCTACTACTACTACTACTACTTCTTCTTCTCCTTCTTCTTCTTCTTTTTCTATGTCTTCACCTTCTTCTTCTTCTTCATCTCCTTCTTTCTATTTCTTCTTCTTCTTTCTCTTCTTATTCCTCAAGTTCTTCTTCTCCTTCTACTTCTCCTTCTTCTTCTCCCTCTATTTCTTTATCTTTTTTGACTTCTTTTTCTTCTTCTTATTCTTCTTCTTTTTCTTCTTCTACAGATTCTTCTTCTACTTCTTCTACTTCTTCTTCTCCTCCTCCTTCTGGTTCTTCGTTTACTTCTTCTTTTTTTTCATCTTCATCTTCTTTATCTTCTTCTGCATCTTCGTCTTGCTCTTCTTCTTCTTCTTCTTCTCCTTCTTCTCCTTATTTTTCTTCGTCTTCTTCTTCTTCTTCTTTATTGTCATTTCCTTTTTTTTTTCTTCTTCTTCTTCTCCTTCTTTTGCTTCCCTATCATCTTGTTTTTTTTACTTCTTTTCATTCTTCTTCTCCCCCTTCTTCTCCTTCTTCTCCTTCTCCTTGTTCTTGTTCTTATTCTTCTTCTTCTTCTTCTTCCTTCAGTGCATCTTTTGTTTCTTGTTGTTTTTCATCTTCTTCCTCTTCTTCTTCATCATCATCTTCCTCTCCTTCATCATCTTCTTCTGCTTCTCC